>ML104170.1:16134-36613 GCA_003697995.1 Taxidea taxus jeffersonii
ATGAGCTTTCTTCAAGCCCACACAGCTTCAACAACACTCTGCTTAGACACACAATGAATGCCTTGCAGGAAGAATGTCGGTGGAGTGCGGAACACAACAGGGCACATTAAAAGAGGCAGAGGGAGCCTGCAGCTCAGTGCCTTTCAGAAGGGAAAGGGGAGGCTAATAAGCCAAGATTTAGGAGAACAAGGGGACAGTTACTGGTTGCATGATCCCTCGACCTGGAAGGCATGGCCTCTCTGTGTGAGGGAGACGTGCTGGTACCAGAGGCTTTGGCGTCACCGACTCAGAAGGTTGTAGTGCTGAGGGGCTCATGTTTCTGCCAGGAACCTTGGGTGCACTTTCCAGGATCTGGCCAAACAGGAAGGGACACTGGAAGGTCTAAGATAGAGGCATCTGGAAGGTCAAGATACACTGTTAATAATATTAATCTGTTGAAGGGAAAGAGGAGGCAAATACCGAATGATACATTGCCAATCACACCTGTGGCATTAGAGTCCAAGGGACTGTGTGTACCCAATACACGGCTTCCTCAGAGCGTAGGTGCCTGATGCCTGGCTATCTTATAGATGGGGAAGAAAGATAATCTGGAAAGTTAAAACCCCACTGTAGCAAGTGGGCTCAAAGCCAGAGCCCCAGTCTCCTCATTCCCAGACCAGAGCTATGTCAACTGGCCACTCTGCTGCTCTGGCTGGCAGAAGAGATGGGGCAGGTGGAGTTCAGGGGAGCATTTAAGAAGAGGTCAAAGAAATGGAAGCTGAGTCTGTGGAGGGGTCAGGCAGGACTGCCACACTTGTGGACCAGACTTGCTTGGAATAGGTGGCAAGGAGGAGACCTATTTGAGAACCGGATTACCCCTGGCATACTGGATTAAATAGTGTCCCGCCAAATTCATGTCCGTGTAAAACCTGGGAATGGAACCTTCTTTGGCAAGAGGGTCTTTGCAGATGTCATTAAAGACAGAGTGGGTCCTACGTCCTGCATGGCTGGTCTCCTTATAAGAACAGAGACTTCGGGCACAGAGATGCAGACATTGGGAGAGAGAAGCAGAGATTGGGGGATGGTCTGCAAGGCAAACAGTGCCGAGGACTGCTGGTAACCAGCAGAAGCTAGAGGAGGAGCCTTCCCTAGAGCCTCTGAGGGGAGCATGGCCATGCTGACATCTTGATTTTGGACTTCTGTCCTCCGGAATTGGGAGGGAATAGATTCTTTGGTTGTTTTAAGCCACCTAGCCTGTACTACTTTGTTATGACAGCCCTAGAAAGCCAATACACCTGAGATCAGGGCCCTCTGCAAGGTGGCAAAGGTGTAGCCCAAGGTGTGGGTGATCTTGATATGAAACTGATTTCTCTGATTATGGCCCAGCAACCCTTCAGCTTCTCCCTGATGTTCTAGATCCTCAGTTCTAACTATGGGACTGTGGAAGGCCGGCAATTCTGTGGTGCTTTCTCCCGCTGCCACAGAAACGCCTCCGCAGTCAAATCTCGTCTTATTCCTGTGGCCTGAAGAGCTCTATGCCTCAACATGGAACATTTTGCAAAGCTGGAAAGGCACCTGCAAAACTCATCACGTGCCTTGCCTTAGCGCTTTCCTCATGGAAACCTCCACCCCATTCCCCCAGGGCACACATTACCTCATGCTTTCTCATCAATGCTGATTTGCATGAAGCACTCCTGCCCACCTTCATTCTTGATTGCACTCACACAAATAAAAACTTCGGAACTGCAAAGCTGCCCTTCTGCAATCAAGTGCTTCTTTCCTCGCTCAGATCATAGAGATCAGCTCTTTTTTCCCTAAGGTCTGCTTACACCTGTCTCCTATCCCAGCCTCTGGCACACACCTGCTAATGTTGTCTTCTCCCTCACAACTTATAGTACAGCCGCCCCCCCTTATCCACAGGGGTACACTCCAAGACCCCCAGGGAGTATACTGAATTCCATATAGACTATGTTTTTACCTAGACATACCTCCATATGATAGAGTTTAATTTATCAACTGGCCACAGTAAGAAGTTAACAACAACTAATAATAAAAGAGAATAATTGTGACAGTGTACTGCAATAAGAGGTCTGTGAAATCGGTCTCTCTCTCTCTCTCTCTCATAGTGTCTTGTTGTATGGTACTCACCCTTCTCCCAATGATGAGATGATGCAAAGCCCACGTGATGAGAAGGAGTTGGGGGAACGATACAGACACTGGGATGTAGCGTTAGGCTACTGGTGACCTTATGAGGGCAGTCAGCAGGATCGGGTGACTACAACCATGGAAAGCGAAACCATGGATAAGTCATGGAGGCTCTTAGAACTACCTATTGCTGCATAACAAATGATCTCAGAATTTAGCAGCTGAAAATAATAAACATTTATTACCTCACGCAGTTTCTAAGGGTCAGAAATCTGGGAGTGGCTCAGTCGAGTGGTGCTGACTAAGCAACTTGTCAGCCAGGCTTGACAGGGGCTAGAGAATCTGTTCCAGAGCTCACTCCTGTGGTTACAATCTGAGAGCACATATAGGAGGGCAACCAAGACGGAAGCCACACTCCTATAGAAGCTATCTTAGCAATGACATGCTATAACTTCGCCCGTGTGCCATTGGTCACACGGACCAACCCTGGTATAAGATGGGAAAGACCACATAAAAGTGTAAATGCAAGGAGTTAAGGATCTTTGGGGGCCATCTTGAAGGCTGCCTACCACATCCACAACAAAATATTTCCTATGTTTTCCAAGCATGGAGAGCTAGACAGATTGCTTATGGCCCCCAGAGTCTGGAAACATGACCAATTCCATCATTTGTTCCCACATGGCGTATCAAATTTCTCCATTTTCTTGTCAGCCATAGGCGATAATTGCAATAGGGCTAGGAAATCTGTGGCACTTTGTTCATTTCTCTTTGGTCAGACTGTCTGCATTCAAGTCTTGCCTCCTTCACTTACTAGCTGTGTGATCCTGGGCAACTTACTCAGCTTCTCTGTGCCTTAGTTTTATTATATGTAAAATGGGCTAAAATCCATAAGATTATTGTATGGCTTTCATGATATAATACATATAAAATGGAGAGCACAATCCTAAGTCCTCTGTAAATTATAGTTATTGTGATCACTGTTGAGATGTGTCCTGTTTAAGGAATCAGAAAGGAAGTAGAAGGGGTTATGGAGGGGAAAACAGTAAAACGTCGAAGATACTTTGCTGAATGTTCTACTGTGTTCTGTGCAGCCTTGGACTTTTTGAGGTCACTGTTACTCCAAGCAAATGTTCTTAGCTTCCTGTGCTCCTTCTTCTCATGAACACAATAACATTGATTCATGTGCATATTTTAGGCCAGCCAGGGTCTGCCCAATTGTAGCCTGACCTGTGTGTTTGTAATTTGGTGCGGGTGATCTGCCCCAATACACACAAAACCTTAATTTGAACCTTTTGGCTCAATGGAATTAACTTTAAAAAGAAACAAATTAAAAACCAGTGAAGTTAATAAAAATTTTTGAATTAAAATAAAACTTCTTTATTAAATTTATTATTTTTAATATCCAATTCCTGAGTTTGAGACAGACACATTTGCCAAATTTCAACTAGGTCAGCTCAAACGCTTTTTATTTGCAATGTATTCATTAGTAAAAATACCTACACCCTACTGTTTGGAAACCTCACCAAGTGGACTGGATGCTGCCAGTCTATGCTCTTTGACATTTATAATCCTAGAGACCCTCGTTATTTGGATCAATAGCTCATAAGCCAGACAGCACTAAATACGTGGTTGGACATTTCCTCATTCATATTTGCGAATCTAGAATTAGAAAGCGAGACAATCACAATAAAAAGAGTCACAGAACTCCAGGCTTAGCATTAGAAAATGAAATAAAGGTTAATTCTAAAAGGGCCAAAAAAAAGGTCAAGAACCATTCATTTACTCTTCCTCCTGTTGAGAGAGAACATTCACCAGGATGCAACTAATGGTTCTCTTGAGAATGCTTGAGGAAGGCTATGCTCTACACGTATGGTGGGCCGCCATGTCACACCTCAAGCTGAGCTTCTGTCAACATTTCAGGGCAGCCGCCACGAACATCGCTCAGCAAGTTGTTAGGATAAAGAACCCAGAGTTCCCCTGTGCCTGATGCTTCTAGATCAAGTCAGTTGCTGCTGGCAAGAATCCTTGAGTCTCTTCACTTGTTAGTCTCCCAACATCTAACAACCTAGTGCAGAAAAGTGTGACTTTCTCAGAAATGGCAGGCATGGGACAGGTGGCTCAGACTATTAATGGCCAGAGGACGTGGCAGTCAGGCCAGAGAAGTTCTGATAATAAACAGGATTCGTTTCCAACCAGTTGTCTGCATTACTTACCCTTTTCCTTTCCGGAGGGCCTGCTGCCTGACAGAAATTCATGATTGTGGAAAATTGCCAAACTCAGCAAATTTCTCCAAGCAAATAATGATTCCAATAAAGAGTGTTCAAGTCTGCAATGATAATAATAATGAAAATAGTAGTATTTTGTGCACCTAAAGCGTTTCTCATCCCCTCCTCTGCTATTGAATATGCGAGATAGATACATTTGCATATGCTTATAGGAGAATGTGTGCAGCATATACTGAGTACATAAAATGATCCAATGAAACACTGT
Source organism: Taxidea taxus jeffersonii (assembly GCA_003697995.1). Lineage (NCBI taxonomy): Eukaryota > Metazoa > Chordata > Mammalia > Carnivora > Mustelidae > Taxidea > Taxidea taxus. The sequence goes on from ML104170.1 coordinate 20,749, forward strand.
CAGTTGTTTAACTTCCAAAATTTATTCACTTTGCCTCTGTTAAAAATTTAATGCCAGGGGCGCCTGGGTGGCTCAGTGGGTTAAAGCCTCTGCTTTCGGCTCAGGTCATGATCCCAGGGTCCTGGGATGGAGCCCCACATCCGGCTCTCTGCTCAGCAGGAAGCCTGCTTCCCCCTGTCTCTCAGCCTGCCTCTCTGCCTGCTTATGATCTCTGTCTGTCAAATAAATAAAATCTTTAAAAAAAAAATTTAATCCCAGATATTACATTAACCTCTACTAATCTCATCAATTTCACCCATTTACATTCTTAGCGTCATGGATGTTATCCATGAATACCACACAGATGGCTAAGAAGTTGTGGGCATCTTCCCCTGAGCATGTAATTTCTCACTCACAAAGCTAAAGCAGAAAGAACCCAAGGGACAGGAGTAAATAAAACATTTGACACTGAGGATTATGCCTGGTTTCTGTTATCTCTACCCACTTTCTCTGAGGTCAGAGGCACATGAACCAGCACGCACAAGTCTGGCTTTATTCAAATTTAAAAATGAAACCCTAGAAATACTGAATTCTGCAGAACTGAAGGTTCTTGCAGCCACGGTGACTCACAAACACAGCAAAAAAAATGTATTTGATTTGGGTTTTAGCCTATAAATGTGCCACATTAATCTCTTTTGGGGCCTCTCTCCTGATAAGGTTCCACTGAGAGCATCAGAGTCAGAGCTGTAAAGCAGCCCAGGCTCTTTGAAGAGGAAGGCTGATTCTTTGCAGAGTAGAGCTGTTGTTTTATTAAGGATACACGAGAAAATAAAACTCAGCTTCACAGAGGGACTGAGAACAGCCACTGGTGGTGGGTGAAAATTCATTCATTACTGGCCCTTCGAAGATCTTTGATCTCTTCTGAGCAGATCAAGGGAAGTAGAGGTAGGAGATTAGGACAGGGCTGATCAGCAGGAGGAAAGAAAAATCGGAGGGAGGAAATTCAGTTCAGAAAGCATTCATTGACCCAAGTGCTGAAGACCAATCTCCCATGAATTTCCTGCCACAAGAGGACGTGCAAACAGAACGTCTTAATAGAATGTGCTAAGGAATAGTGTAAGGTTTGCTAGGGAAATCAGCAGGGCCACTGAGGCTATCATGGGGTTCTAAAGAAGGGTTTAGGAACAGATAAGCCTTAGCTGAGAATCAAGATATATGGCTAGCAAGAGTGGTCTAGAAAAAGTGACAGCATCTGAGAGAAATGGAAATCACAGAGCTTGGAATTTCTGGCGCTTCATTACTATGGGGAGTGTTGGAGAATGGAGAGGCAGAGGGGGCCAGGTTATATGCCATGCTGAAGAAGCTAATCAATGTTCTGTTGGTAGTGTGGGAGCCACTGCAAGTTTTGGTCAGGGGGGCAATAGGGTCTGAACTGTGTCCAGCTGGGTCAAGAGTCCAGCTTGCGGGTGATTGTAATAGTTCAAGAAAGAATGGCAAAAGCCCAAACTAGAACTGTGGTGGTGGGTGGCGGAGGAGGGACAAACTAATTTGGAGACAAAAACCAATGGATAATCAATCAATCAATCAGTTATTTGCTGGATGGGAGGAAAGGGGAAAGTGAGGAAGAAGAAGTTTCTGGAACAGTGGTTCTCAAACTGTAATCGCTGGACCAGCAGCATCAACACCTCCTAGAACTCATTAGAAACAAACATTTGGGGTCCTTCAACCATCCCAGGTCTCCTGAATCAACGATTGCATCACAAACACTGAGGCTGGAGCCAGGCCACATGAATATTACCAAACCCTGCAGGGGATTCTGATATAGCTGAAGTTTAAGAACCACCCATCTAGAATAATCTCCAGGACTTTTTTTTCTAATTTTATTTATTTATTTGACACAGAGAGAGAGAGAGAGACCACAAGTAGGCAGAGGCAGGCAGAGAGAGGCGGGGAAGCAGGCCGCCTGCTGAGCAGAGAGCCTGATGCAGGGCTCGATCCCAGGACCCTGGGATCATGACCTGAGCCGAAGGCAGAGGCTTAACCCACTGAGCCACCCAGGCACCCCTAATCTCCAGGATTTTGCATCAGATTCCCAGGTCAATGAAACTGCCATTTGTTGAGGGAGGGGATACTCTAAAAGGAATATAGTGTTTTGCTTGATTTGGGGGTGAGAAGAGGGCAGGAGGTTGAAAAAAAGGAAAAGAAATGGTATGATACAAGCCAAGGAAAACCAGAAAGAGTTCGAGAGGAAGAACAGAAGAGAAGGAAGGGGAATAGAGGTGAGTTAGATCCCTGCTTGAGGTTAGCAGTTGGCAGAAGGAAAATTTTGAAAGCTGATTTGTTGCTCCTGGGAGAGAAGGGGAAGGGAGAATGCAGCCTGCATGGTGAGTTAGCAATTTTTTCCCGAATCATTAAAAAATCTGTTTCCCCAAACTGTCAATTGTAACATATCCAGCTTTCTGTACCAAGGCACAGGAGCCACAATGGCAGGATTTGAGTGAGGATCTCCCTGTGCTTGTTTCGCTGAAGAGATGGAAGAATATGCAGAAACCTGGGTCTGGATCTCTCTTTTGCTCTGAACATGTTTCATACTATATGCAGGCAGCAGGGCAGCGGAGATGATGGCACTTATAGGTCATGGCGAGACTTAGCCAAGGGATCAGAAAGGCCCCTCTGACAGGACAAGACAGGACAAGCAATTTGCCCCTGAAGTTTTTTGTCACTGTGCCAGTTTGGAGCTCAAAGTACAGCCCAGTGTGCCCCCTTAGTGAGTGCTTGGGTTGACTTGGGGAGGATGGCGGGCATGATGGAGGTTGATGGGCAGCAAGAGGAAGGGTGGTTCTCCTGATCTGTGGAGTGCCCCAGACTGGGGTCAGAGATGGATAAAGCCCCCAAAGAAAGAGAAGAGCCAGCACACGGGGGGAGTGGTAAAAGAAGAAAGTTCTGCCTGCATCCAACCCTGCATAACATAAAGAGAGATGAAATAGCATCCTCATACCTTTGAAATAGAGTTACTTGCCCAGGACATTCATGTCTGAAAATAGAAGCTTTAATGTACCAAGGAGGCCACTAACTCAGTAATGACAGATGTATGGAAGCTTTTCCTTAATATGGTATCTGAAGATAAAAGCAGCTCAGGGTAGACACATATTTTAAGTGCTGTCCTCCTAATACAAATCCATCATCAGTTAGCTGTGCTCTCTGACCGGCTTTTTAGCAGTGAGAATGGTTTGTGCTGATGAATCCACATGTTCTGTGCCAACATTTCCAAGACCTTGGCTTTGTAACACCATGTTCCAACCAACTGTTCCTTTCCCTGCTCTAATTTATTCTACACATCACTGCCAGATTGACTTTCAAAAGTAGGTCCCATGTTAGTCTTCTGCTCAAACACCCGCGAAGGCCCCTTCTTACCTATACAAGTGAACACAGACTTTTCAACTCTGCCAAGTTACCTGAAATTCCCATCACTAATGCCTATTTTTCCTCTGAAAGCCAGTCTGACAGTATGTCATCAGGGAAGTGTTCTAACTCCTGGGAAGGACAGCATGTCCGCTCCATAGTCCCGGATGAAAATTCAACAGTGGGCGCATTTAACAGATGAACAGAAAGAAGGCTCCTGGTGGGACACAGGGTGGGCCTTTTCAAATTAAGCTCTCTTCATGCATTTAGGCATTTCGTGTGACAGAAGTTTCAGATGGTATGTAGTCATGGGAGGGGGAGGAAGGAAAAAGGTGTAGTCTCCAGCATGGTGTGCTCTTCAGGGTCAAGAGCCTTGATGAACACTATGAACCACCGACTTCTCTAAAGCATACTTGGACTCTTCACCCAGAAGGCAGATGGACCAGGAAGCAGCAGGAGGGGCCTCACAATAGCCCACAACATCTTTCAGTGACGTCTATAGAGCCCAGCTCCCCTCATAGAGAGATCAAATTGGGAATGTCCCACTGCAGCAACATGTCTGGGAAGGCTGAGGGGACTCTGCCTCCATTCATTCTCTTAGCTGCCTGTCTGCTGTGGGCTCCCCATTGCCTTCCTGGACAGACTTGTAGGCTAACATTTAAATAATAAATGTGGTACTGCCAAGAAGCTGTCAGGCATTTTCTTGAAAATGGGCAAGCCAATGAGTGCACATTCCTTGTCTCCAGGGTGAGATCAGCAGAAGCATCAGTCTCCGAGAAGATAGCCGAAGATGTTCTGGGTTCCTGCTCCTGGAGGAGGGTGCTGGGGTCTTGGTGGAGTCCTTTACCCAGCCGGTACCTCAGGCACCTCCCATCCAGACTGGAGATAATGTAATCAGAATGATGAGACATGTGAAATGCTTAGAGCTGCACCTTGTACACAGTCAGGCCTCTATGTAAGTGCTTGTTTGTTGGGGCTGCTGTTACTAAGGGTGGTAGATGAGACTGGTTCTGAATTCTGGGTTCGGATCCCATATCGACTTTGCTGGACATTAATCTTCTGATTCTTCATCTGTAATATGGGCATGATAATACTTTCTTCACAAGATTGCAATGGAGGTAAGTAAGTACACTTTAAGCAGAGCTGCCCAATATTACATACTTTAACTGCCAAATATCAGCCATTATTCTACTTACCTTAATCCTCACAATGCCTTAGTGCTATGCCCACTACCTCTCTCTGCTATCTCTACCCCACACTCAGGTAGTTTTTTTTAACTCTGGTATTTGCTGTTCTAGGAAGTAGCATGACTTCCTGAAGACTTACTTCCTACAAGCTCAGCCAATTCTCTTTCATTTCTCCATCAAGGGGTCAGGGGGTCGTAGACTCAGGATTGTGCAACCCTGATGCTTGGTTCCCCCTCCCCCAGACTCTGATTCAATTCAAATGCAATAGGATCTGGTCCCCGTTTTTTTGGTTTTGTTTTGTGTTTTCTTTTTTTTTTGTTTTTTGTTTTTTAAGTTCCCAGTCTTATTCTAATGGGCTGTTAGGATGGAGGCCCATGGGTCCAGACTGATTTGAATAAAAAAAATGAAAGGAGGAGAGGTCATGATACACTAGACCACTCACCGAACCCACCAAAGTCTTTTTCAAAGGAAGCAATTGTAGAACCTTGGTAAATACTCCAGATTGTTTTTGAAAGAACTCTGTGTTTGTGGAATGCTTAAATCATCTCCAAGTGCTCTTGGCTTCAGCTCAGGTACCTGGGTGCTGCTTGCTGTGGGCCTTGCTCAGGAGCTCTGGTATGGTGGGCAGCAGATACTACTCTTGGGACATTTGGCATTGGATTTTTAGCTGCACATTTTTAGTAATTGCTCAAGCTGCAAAGGAAAGGGAGCATAACTCATCTCAGAAGTGTTCCAGCTGCTGAGCTACAGACACTTAGTATTTCTGTATCCAGAGGCAGCTTTCATAGTCATTGCAAAAGGTTCTTTGGCACGGGCTAAGGATTTTGAACTTCATTCTGTACAATTGGAAAGCTGTAAGATTTGGGACAAGAGAACAATATGGTGACAGTGGAATTTTATTTTTTTATTTTTTATTTCTTGTAGTAAGTGGTAAAGATTTTTTAAATTAACATATAGTGTATTATTTTCTTCAGGGTACAGGTCTGTGAATCATCAGTCTTACACAATTCACATCACATCACTTACCATAGCAAATACCCTCCTCAATGTCCATAGCCCCGCCACCCCATCCCTCCCCGTATCCCTCAACGACCCTCAGTTTGTTTCTTGAGATTAAGAGCCTCTTATGGTTTGTCTCCCTCCAGGGTCCTGTCTTGTTTCATTTTTTTCCCACCCTTCCCCCAATGACCACGTACCCTGCCTCTCAAATTCCTCACATCAGAGATCATATAATAATTGTCTCTCTCTAATTGACTTATTTTGCTTAGCATAATACCTTCTAGTTCCATCCATGTCATTGCAAATGGCAAGATTTGGGGATATTTTTTGATGGCTGCAAGTATTCCATTGTATATATATACCACATCTTCTTTATTCATTCATCTGTTGATGGACATTAGGTTCTTTCCATAGTTTGGCTACTGTGGACATTGCTGCTATAAACATTCGGGTGCATGTGCCCCTTCGGATCACTACATTTGTATCTTTGGGGTAAATACCCAGTAGTGTGATCACTGGGTCATACGGTAGCTCTATTTTCAACTTTTTGAGGAATCTCCATACTATTTTGCAGAGTGGCTGCACAAGCTTGCATTCCCACCAACAGTGTAGGAGGGTTCCCCTTTTTTTGCATCCTCATCAACATCTGTCATTTCCTCACTTGTTAATTTTAGCCATTCGGACTGGTGTGAGGTGGCATCTCAATGTGGTTTTGATTTGTATTTTCCTGATGCCAAGTGATGTTGAGCAATTTTTCATGTGTCTATTGACCATTTGGCTGTCTTCTTTGCAGAAATGTCTGTTCATGTCTTCTGCCCATTTCTTAATTGGATTATTTGTCCTTTGGGTGTTGAGTTTGCTAAGCTCTTTATAGAGTTTGTATACTAGCCCTTTATCTGATATGTCATTTGCAAATATCATCTCCCATTCTGTCAGTTGTCTTTTGGTTTTCTTGGCTGTTCCCTTTGCTGTGCAAAAGCTTTTGATCTTGATGAAGTCCCAATAGTTCATTTTCCCCCCTTGCTTCCCTTGCCTCTGGTGATGTTTCTAGGAAGAAGTTGCTGTGACTGAGGTGGAAGAGGTTGCTGCCTGTGTTCTCCTCAAGGATTTTGATGGATTCCGGTCTCACATTGAGGTCTTTCATCCATTTTGAGTCTATTTTTGTGTATGGTGTAAGGAAATGGTCCAGCTTCATTCTTCTATATGCGGCTGTCCCAACACCATTTGTTGAAGAGACTGTCTTTTTCCCATTGGGCATTCTTTCCCACTTTGTGAAGATTAATTGACCATAGAGTTGAGGGCCCATTTCTGGGCTCTCTGTTCTGTTCCAATGATCTATGTGTCTGTTTTTGTGCCACTACCATACTGTCTTGTTGATTACAGCTTTGTAATAGAGCTAGAAGTCTGGAATTGTGATGCTGCCAACTTTGGTTTTCTTCTTCAACATTCCTCTGGCTATTCAGAGTCTTTTCTGGTTCCATATAACTTTTAGGATTATTTGTTCCATTTCTTTGAAAAAAATTGATGGTATTTTGATAGGGATCGCATTAAATGTGTAGATTGCTTTAGGTAGCATAGATCTTTTCACAATATTTGTTCTCCCAATCTATGAGCATGGAACATTTTTCCATTTCTTTGTGTCTTCCTCAATTTCTTTCATGAGTTCTTTATAGCTTTCGGAGTGCAGGTTCTTTGCTTCTTTGGTTAGGTTTATTCCTAGGTATCATATGGTTTTGGATGCAGTTATAAATGGGATCGATTCCTTAATTTCTCTTTCTTCTGTCTTGCTTTTGGTGTATAGAAATGCAACTGATTTCTGTGCATTGATTTTATATCCTGACACTTTACTGAATTCCTGTATGAATTCTAGCAGTTTTGGAGTGGATTCTTTTGGGTTTTCCACATAAAGTATCATATCATCTGCAAAGAGAGTTTGACTTCTTTGTCAATTCAGATGGCTTTTATTTCTTTTTGTTGTCTGAATGCTAAGGCTAGGACTTCTAGTACTGTGTTGAATAGCAGCGGTGACAGTGGGCTGTGCTGCCATGTTCCTGGAAAAGTTCTCAGGTTTTCACCATTGAGAATGATAATCGTTGTGGGTTTTTCATAGATGGCTTTTATGATATTAAGATATGTACCCTCTATGCCTACACTGTGAGGAATTCTGATCAAGAAAGGATGCCGTACTTTGCCAAATGCTTTTTCTGCATCTATTGAGAGTATCATATGGTTCTTGTTCTTTCTTTTATTAATACATTGTATCACATTGATTGATTTGCAGATGTTGAACCAAACTTGCAGCCCAGAAGAAATCCCACTTGGTCGGGGTGAATAATCCTTTTAAGGTACCATTGGATCCTATTGGCTAGTATTTTGGTGAGAATTTTTGCATCCATGTTCATCAAGGATATTGGTCTGTAATTCTCCTTCTTGATGAGGTCTTTGTCTGGTTTTGGGATCAAGGTAATGCTGGCCTCATAAAATGAATTTGGAAGTTTTCCTTCCATTTATATTTTTGGAAGAGTTTTAGGAGAATAGGTATTAATTCTTTTTAAAATGTTTGGTAGAATTCCCCTGGGAAGCTACCTGGCCTTGGGCTATTGTTTGTTGGGAGTTTTTTGATGACTGCTTCAATCTCCTTACTGGTTATGGGTCTGTTCAGGCTTCCTATTTCTTCCTGGTTCAGTTTTGGTAGTTTATATGTCTCAAGGAATGCATCCATTTCTTCCAGACTGTCAATTTTGCTGGTGTATAGTTGCTCATAATATGTTCTTATAATTGTTTGTATTTCTTTGATATTGGTTGTGATATCTCCTCTTTCATTCGTGATTTTATTTATTTGAGTACTTTCTCTTTTCTTTCTGATAAGTTTGGCCAGATATTTATCAATCTTATGCTTTTAATGAACCAGCTCCTAGTTTTGTTGATTTGTTCTGCTGTTCTTTTGGTTTCTATTTCATTGATTTCTGCTCTGATCTTTATGATTTCTCTTCTCCTGCTGGGTTTAGACTTTCTTTGATGTTCTTTCTCCAGCTCCTTCAGATGTAGGGTTAGGTTGTGTAATTGAGACCTTTCTTGTTTCTTGAGAAAGGCTTGCATTGCTATATACTTTCCTCTCAGGACAGCCTTTGCTGTGTCCCAAAGATTTTGAACAGGTGTGTTTTCATTTTCATTTGTTTCCATGAATTTTTTTCAATTCTTCTTTAATTTCCTGGTTGACCCATTCATTCTTTAGTAGGATGCTCTTTGGCCTCCATGTATTTGAGTTCTTTCCGACTTTCTTCTTGTGGTTGAGTTCTAGTTTCAAAGCACTGTGGTCTGAAAATATGCAGGAAATGATCCTAATCTCTTGGTACTGGTTGAGACCTGATTTGTGACCCAGGATGTGATCTATTCTGGAGAATATTCCATGGGCACTAGAGAAGAATGTGTATTCTGTTGCTTTGGGATGGAATGTTCTGAATATATCTGTGATGCCCATGTGATCCAGTGTGTCATTTAAAGCCTTTATTTCCTTGCTGATCTTTTCCTTAGATGATCTGTCCATTTCAGAGAGGGAAGTATTAAAGTCCCCTACAATTATTGTATTATTGTTGATGTGTTTCTTTGATTTTGCTATTAATTGGTTTATATAATTGGCTGCTCTCATGTTAGAGATATAGATATTTAAAAATGTTAGTTGTTGGACAGACCCTTTAAGTATAATATATTGTCCTTCCTCGATTCTTATTATATTATAGTCTTTGGCTTAAAATCTAATTTGTCTGATATAAGGACTGCCACTCCAGCTTTCTTTTGATGTCCATTAGCATGGTAAATTGTTTTCCACTCCCTCACTTTAAATCTGGAGGTGTCTCTGTGTCTAAAATGAGTTTCTTGAAGGTAGAATATTGATAGGTTTTTTTTAATCCATTCTGATACCCTATGGCTTTTGACTGGGATACTGAGTCCATTTACATTCAGGGTAACTATTGAGAGATATGAATTTAATGCCATTGAATTGCCTGTAAGGTGACTGTTACTGTATATTGTCTCTGTTCCTTTCTGGTCTGTTACTCTCAGGCTCTCTCTTTGCTTAGAGGACCCCTTTTCAGTATTTCCTGTAGGGCTTGTTTGGTGCTTGCAAATTCTTTTGTTTTTGTTTGTCCTGGAAGCTTTTTATCTCTCCTTTTATTTTCAATGACAGCCTATAATATTCTTGGCTACATATTTTTGTCATTTAGTGCTCTGAATATATCATGGAAATCCTTTCTGGCCTGCCAGGTGTCTCTGGATAGGTCTGCTGCCAACCTAATATTTCTACCATTGTGTGTTACAGACCTCTTGTCCTGAGCCACTTTCAGGATTTTCTCTTTATCACTGAGACTTGTAAGTTTTACTATTAGATGATGGTGTGTTGACCTATTTTTATTGATTTTGAGGGGGTTCTCTGTGCCTCCTGGATTTTGATGTTTGTTCCCTTCACCAAATTATGGAAATTCTTGCTATAATTTTCTCCAATATACCTTCTGCCACCCTCTCTCTTTCTTCTTCTTCTGGGACCTCAATTATTCTAATTTTCTTTTGTCTTATGGTATCATTTATCTCTCAAATTCTCCCCTCATGGTCCAGTAGTTGTTTATCTCTCTTTTTCTCAGCTCTTTATTCTCCATCATTTGGTCTTCTATATCACTAATTCTCTCTTCTGCCTCATTTATCCTAGCAGTAAAAGCCTCTATTTTTTATTGCACCTCATTAATAGCTTTTTTGATTTCAACTTGGTTAGATTTTAGTTCTTTTATTTCTCCAGAAAGGGATTTTGTTTCCCCAGAAAGGGATTTTCTAGTATCTTCCATGCTTTTTTTTAAGCCCAGCTAGCATCTTGATAATCATCATTCTGAACTCTAATTCTGACATCTTACTAATGTCTGTATTGATTAGGTCCCTAGCCAATGGTACTGCTTCTTCTTCTTCTTCTTCTTCTTTTTTTTTTTTTGAGGTGGGTTTTTCTGCTTTGTTATTTTATCCAGATAAGAAGAGATGAATAAGAGAACAAAATACTAAAAGGGTAGCAATGAGCCCAGGAAAATAAACACTAACCAAATCAGAAGAGACCCAAAGCCAGGAAGAGAAGAAAGGAGAAAAAAAAATACACACACACTCACATACACATACATACATACATACACAGCCACACATTTGATTTTGGGTGTATTTTGGTCTGTTAGAAGAAACTGCCTTCCAAAATTTTATATAAAGAAAAACATATATATACAAAAAATAAGGGTAAACACGATGAAGGGATGGACTATGACTGTAAAGATGAAAATCAAAAAAGATTCTAAAAAAGGAATTGACGGGACGCCTGGGTGGCTCAGTGGGTTAAGCCGCTGCCTTCGGCTCGGGTCATGATCCCAGGGTCCTGGGATCGAGTCCCGCATTGGGCTCTCTGCTCGGCAGGGAGCCTGCTTCTCCCCTCCCCTCTCTGCCTGCCTCTCTGCCTGCTTGTGTGATCTCTGTCTGTCAAATAAATAAATAAAATCTTAAAAAAAATAAAAAGGAATTGACAAGATAAGAAGTTGGTTGAAAAAAGAAAAAAAAAGAGGAAAGAATGTGATCAGGTTGGACATTAGAATAAAGCCATGCTCTAGATTTAGAGTATATTTTGATCTGTTAGAAGAAACTGTATTCCAAAATTTTAAAGAAAGAAAAACCTATATGTATACAAAAAAAAATAAGGTTAAATACAATGAAGGGATAGAATATGACTATGACAATGAAAATTAAAAAGGATTTTTTAAACAAGGTATTGATAAGATAAAAGAGTTAAAAATTGTTAAAATAGGAAAGAGGAAAAATGAAAGAAATAGAATAAGAAGGAAATAAAATTTAAAAAACTTAACTTTAAAAGACCACTTTGGAAAACAGTGTGGAGATTCCTTAAGAAATTAAAACTAGGGGGCTAAGGGGGTAGGAAAAGAAAAAATGAACCAAGATGGGATCGGGAGGCAGACAAACCAAAAGAGACTCTTAATGTCATAAAACAAACTGAGGGGGGGGGGGGGGGGGGAGTTGGGAGAGGGTGGTGGGGTTACATTATATGTTTAAATAATAAATAAATAAATAAATAAGAAATTAAAAATAGAGATACCCAATGACACTGCAATTGCACTACTGGGTATTTACCCCAAAGATACACATGTAGGGAGAAGAAGGGCCATCTGTACCACAATGTACATAGCAGCAATGGCTATAGTCACCAAACTGTGGAAAGAACCAAGATGTCATTCAAAGTACGAATGGATAAAGAAGATATGATTCATATATACTATGGAGTATTATGCCTCCATCAGAAAGGATGAATACCCAACTTTTGTATCAACATGGATGGGAGTGGAAGAGATTATGCTGAGTGAAATAAGTCAAGCAGAGAAAGTCAATTATCATATGGTTTCACTATCTTGTGGAGCATAAGGAATAACATGGAGGACATTGGGAGATAGGAGAAGTGAGTTGGGGGAATCGGAAGGGGAGACAAACAATGAGAGACTGTGAACTCTGAGAAACAAACTGAGGGTTTTGGAGGTTGGGTGAGTGTGGTGGTGGGTATTATGGAGGGCAGGTATTGCATGGAACACTGAAAAGAAATTAAAAATATTTAAAAAAAAAAGAATCATGGGAAAAAGCCATGAATTCTATATGTTGCTTTCCCTTAACTCTGGAGTTCCACAGTTCTCATTGATCAGTGAACTCAGTCTTGGCTGGATGTTCTTGCTAATCTTCTGGGGGAGGAGCCTGTTGCTGTGATTCTCAAATGTCCTTGCCCGAGGTGGAATTGTGCCACCTTTGCCAGGGGCCAGGTTAAGCAATCTGCTTGGGTTCACCCTCTGGAGCTTTTGTTCCCTGAGCGCTTTCCATAGAGCTCTGGAGGACGGGATGAAGATGGTGGCCTCCCAATCTCTGGCCAGAGGAGTCGAGAGCTCGGGGCCCCACTCCTCAGTGCGCCCTTGGAGAAAAGCACTCAATCACTCCCGTCTCCCTGGTCTCTGGCCGCACTCTGAGCTCACCCAGCCTGTGACCGAGTGTTTCTGTCTCTGGAGCACAGCCCCATTTGGAGTCGCCAAACCCAGCAGATTCCTGCACTTCTCCTGCATTACTCCTCCAAGTGAAGGAAGGTGAGTCTCCCTAGTTCTGCCATTTGTGAGGCCCCTCCTCAAAGGGTAGTGGTCCAACTGTGCCCAAATCATTGTTTAAGGTAACCCATGAGCTGAGAACACCTCCTTGGCTCTGTCTCTGCAGTGGCTTCCCTGCTTTGATACCTGGGAGCTCTGATGCACTCAGGCACCACCCCCCCAGTCTTTCTGTGACCCTTGGGGTCCTGAGGCCACATTGTCCCTGAGAGGGCTCCACCCCCCAGGTTAGCCCTGGAGTGACACCCCTCAGTGGAGAAGACTTCTAATAGTTCTGATTTTGTGCTCTGCTGCTCTATCACTTGCCAAGAGCCAGACCCTCCCCCTGCTGTTTCTCTTCCTGTGTATCACATGGGATTCACTTCTCCACACGTCCTACCTTCCAGAAGGTGGTCACTCTCCTGTTCCTACAATTGCTGTTCTTCTTCTCTTTGATTGCCTGTTGAGTTTGTAGGTGTTCAGAATGGTTGATAACTATCTAGTTGAACTCCTGGGACCCAATGGTATTTAATCTCATACTCCACCGCCATCTTGCTCCTCCCTGACAGTGGAATTTTAAAAGGATGGATGGTGGTATGGAAAATGGATTGGATCGTGGATGGTAGTATGTAGAATGAATGCGGGCAGAGATTGTCATTAGAAGGCAATTGAAGTTATCTAGGTGAGAAGTATTGGGGCAGAAGGACGACTAGACAATAGGATGCAAGGATGGATTCTGTGGGTTTTGTCTGTAGCCGATGAGGCTGGGGCTTGAAGGATGGGAGAATAGTACTCCTTTCAACAGGCTATGGCCCCCATGGAACCTAAATTACAAAGCTCAAAAGCCATTGCTCGCCCTTATGCAACAAGAAAATTACTTAATCCTGGGTGCCTGGGTGGCTCAGTGGGTTAAAGCCTCTGCCTTCGGCTCAGGTCATGATCCCAGGGTCCTGGGATCAAGCCCCGCATCGGGCTCTCTGCTCAGCAGGGAGCCTGTTTCCCTTCCTCTCTCTCTCTGCCTGCCTCTCTGTCTACTTGTGATCTCTGTCTGTCAAATAAATAAATAAAGATCTTAAAAAAAAAAGAAAATAAAATTACTTAATCCCAAGAATGTGCTAGTCATAGGCACAGTTGGTATGGTGAGCAGAGAATAGACAGAAGAAACTGCATAGAGCTGGCTCTCTAGTGGGGAGGGGAGAGGAGGCAGACATCAAAAAAATAAATACATTGGTGTTAAGTGCCATAAAGAGGATTAGAATAAAGTGGAATGGTGGAGTAACTTCATGGCCTGAGGATGTGGCATTTAACCTGGGACCTTAAGGATAGGAAGGAGCCAGCCCTGTGAGAATTGCTGGGAAAGCAATCTCGGGCAGAGACAACAGCAAGTACAAAGGTTGTCATAACCTTGAAAACCCTGAAAAAACAAAAAGAACTGGCACAAGAAGGGTGTAAGAGCTGGGGGACAAGTAGCAGAGGCCAAGTCAGTGAGGGATCAGTTGGTCAGTCTACCGAGTTAGTTGATTTGCTAGTTCAAGTGTGGTGTGGTGATATGGGGAACAATTGGAGGAGTTTTTAAAAGGAGGTAACATGATCTGATTTGTATATTTAAAAATCATGTTCTGTAGAGAATAAACTGTAGGCAGGGTGAAAATGCCAAGGATTACCTTGGCTTATATTAGGGTGAGAGCAGTAGAGATGGAGGGGCTGGGTTGATTTGTAATATATTCTAATGATGGAGTGGACAGGATTGGATGATTTAGATGTAGTGGTGAAGGGTAGAGAGAAACCAAAAATACTTGACAGATTTTTTGGCACGAGCAACTACATGCTATTTATTGAGGTCAGCAAGTTTCAAGCAGTGGCAGGTGATGATGTAGGTAATCTGAAGTTCTCTGTCCATCATGCTAGGGTTAAGATAATTATTAAACTTTCAAATGAAGTAGCCAAATAAATAAATATAAGTATTTCATATAGGCAGCTAAGTTGGGAAAAAAAATTCAAGATAGCAGTAAAGTTTAGGATAAAGTGGATATGCAGCATAGGTAATGCCATGAGAAGGGCTGAAGTCACTAAGAAGAGTATGCATATAGAACAGAAAAGGGGGCCTGGGGCCAAGAGCTTGGACATAAGGATATTTTGAATTGAACACAAGAGGAAGATTTTGCATAGCTATCTGTAAGGAAGTGACTAGTGAAGAAGGAAAGGAATACCAAGAGAGTAAGGTATCATGGAAGCCAAACAAGAACATGTTTTCAAATGGAGAAGATGATCAACTGTGTGGAATGCTGAGGAGAGAAATATAGAAATAGAAGCAACATGGGAGTCATGGCAACTTAGGTCAAATGTAATCTCAGTAGAGTAGTAGGATTGGAAGCCTTATAGGAGCACTGAAGAAAGACTATGAGGACAGGAAATGGAGAAAGCGACCTTAAGAACCTCTTTTAAGAAGTTTTGCTCTATAGATGAAAAGTGCAATGAGAGTAGTTGATGAGGTGTAGTGCTTGAGAGGAAATTGTGCTTTATCTCAAAGTTAAGTGATACCAGAGAAGTTCTGTGTACAAAACAGTATGATTCAGTGGAGAGGAAAGATTAATGAATGCAGGAGAGAGGGGAAAGTGTTGCCGGGCTGAAGTCCTTGAAAGTGAGAGGAGATAGGTCCAGAGCAGGAGAGAAGTGGTGGTTCCAGAGAAGAGCAGGAAGGGAGGGTGAAGGGCAATGGTACTGATACCAGAAAGGTGGTAGACTTGAGGAAAGCGAGATAGAATTGCTGTCCAATTGCTTTTTTGTCCAAATAAAGTGTGAGGGAAGGTCATTAACTAAGAATGAATAGGAAGAGAGCTAAGGATATAGGGTCTTTAAAAAGAGAGGAGAACCATAATTATAATAATTATTTCCATCAAACTTGTATGTGCCAGGCAGCACACAGATGCTTTACTCATTAGCTCATTTAATTCTCCTAAAAATCCTATATGGTGGCTTCATTATTATCCTCATTGTATAGATGAGGAAACTGAGGCACACCGAGATTAACAACACAGTAAGTGACAAAACAATCATGTGCACTAGTTCTACAGACAAGTATAAAAAAGTAATTTGGGAGAATGTATAAATAGCAATACTATGGAAGGATATAAGATTACTCTTATCAGT
>RCUC01140556.1:0-34294 GCA_003697995.1 Taxidea taxus jeffersonii
ATGTCTTCTGTCCATTTTTTCACTGGATCATTTATTTTTGGGGTGTTAATTTTGATAAGCTCTTTGTAGATTCTGGATACTAGGCCTTTTTCAAATATGTTGTTTGCAAATATCTTCTCCCATTCTGTAGGTTGCCTTTTAGTTCCGTTGATTGTTTCCTTCATTGTGCAGAAGATTTTTATCTTGTTTTTTATAATTTAAATTAGCCAACATAGAGTGCATCATTAGTTTCAGATGTAGAGTTCAGTAATTCTTCAGGGGCATATAACACTCAGTGCTCATCACATCATGTGCCCTCCTTAATGCCTGTCAGAAAGGGACATTTCTAGATGAGCCCCCAATAGTTCATTTTTGCTGTTGTTTCCCTTGCCTCCTGAGATGTATCTAGTAAGAAGTTGCTGCAGTTGAGGTCAAAGAGGTTGCTGTCTATTTTCTCCTCTGGGATTTTGATGGTCTCCTGTCTCACATTTAGGTCTTTCATGCACTTTGAATTTACTTTTGTGTATGGCATAAAAAAGTGGTGACCCACAGAGTTTTTAAAGCAATCTCTGATTATACAAGTTCTTTTGAATATACAAGCTCATTTATCTCCATTGTCAATAATCTTACCAAACCACGTTTTCTTAGGTTAATATTCTCCTAGCAAAAAGAAAAAGAAAAAGAGAAGAAAGAGAAGAAACTTTCAAAAATGTACTTAAGTCACCATAAAAGAACTCATCTACACACACATGCGCACACACACCCATGCACACATATACGTATACTTTTCATCTGACTTTAATTCCACAGTAACATATTCCATTAGGTCTCGGGCATCATTTCCCAAATGCCAGGACTATGGCCATCTATAGTCTAAAAGGGAGTATCTCTTCCTCTTTTTTTTCTCGGCATGTTTTTGCCTTCGGTTGATTACTCAGTGTATCCAATGGTCTAACTCAGTTATCAGTTGATTTAGGCTTTATAGGGAATGTGTGAGGTGGATATTCAGTTCATTCAAAATGAAACCCAAAGTCCTCACACGCCCAAAGTGACCTTTTTGTGACCTGCCCCCACCACCCCACCAACTCTCTGACCTCGTGGTCTTCTTCTGTCCCCTAGCTCAATACTTAGGCCATGCCTACTAACTCCTCACCCTTCAAGGCTCGGCTCAAAAGTGACAGCTCAGTGAGGACAGCAGCTCTCAGAACTCCAGCATTTCTAATGGCTCTTAGAGTATTCTTTTTCTGTTTTTTTCCCCTACAGTCTTCTTCTCTTCTGTACATTCAATTATTTGCTTATTTGTTATCCTTACTGTTTGTTATCTCTCTCTTCCCTTAGAATGCAAGCTTCACAAAGTCAGGGTCTTTGCTGTTGGTCCACTGATGTATCCCAAGTATCAAGAACATGCCCAGAACAAAGCAAGCACTCGATAAATATTTGGTAGTCTAAGTGTATAAATAACAATGAAATCACATAAATCAATGGGAAAAAGACAGACAATCCAAAAAGGAAAAAAAATGGGCAAAAGGCTTAAATAAGCATTTCATATAAGAGGATATCCAAATGACTGGGAAATCTAGAAAAGATACCAAAAAGCTTAATGGTTAGGAAGATGCCAATTAAAAATACAATGAGAGGGGTGCCTTGGTGGCTCAGTCAGTTAAGCATCCGACTCTTGGTTTCAGCTCAAGTCATGACCTCAGGGTCATGGGATCAAACCCCCACTGTGGGCTCTGAGCTCAGCGCAGAGTTTGCTCAAAATTCTTTACCCCTCCTTGCCCCTCACCCTCTGCTCCTCCCCTGCTCTTGCTTACTCTCTTTCTCTCTAATAAAAGTTTTTTTTAAATCTTAAAACACACACACACACACACATAATGAGAAATACCATTATATACTCACTAGAGTGACAAACAGTAAATAATTGGAAATACCAAGTGTTGCAGAGGTAAGAAATGGTGGGAACTCTCATAGTAGTGTAGATTGGTACATCTTCAGACAAAAATTTGATATTACCTAGCAAACTGGAATATGTCTATGCCCTTGTGCTTCATCTATTCCAGGAACACAACCTGAAGCAACACTTGCACATGTATACTAGAGTTCAAATACATGAAGGTTCACCCCAACATTGCTTGTAAGAGCCAGAAACTGGGAACAAATCGAATGTCCATCAGTAGTTAAATGGACAGCTGGATGGTGGTATATTCATGTAGTAGGATACTATCCAGCAATCAAAGTAAATAAGTTGTTCTAAATGTGTACTATGGGTGAATCCATCAAATAAAAACAAAAAAGATGAAAAATTCTCAGGGAAATGATTAGAGAATGTTTTCATTCATATAAAATTCAAAAACAGGCACATTAATTTAGGAATGAACACATAGATGGTAAAACTATAAATAAAAGTAAGGAAATGATTGCCATCCCCCCCACACACACACCACTTTTAGGCAGGGAGAGTTGACTGTGGAGTGACACTTGGTACAGGTGTTTTCTGGGGTGCTGGAGACATACCCTTTCTTTCCCCTCTGCAGTGGTTAGATAGATGTTTCCTGTGTAATTATTCTGTGAAATGTACACAAATGTTTCATCTACTCTTCTCTATGTTGGATATCCTGCCATTTTTAAAATGTCAATAAATTGCTGAATCTTACAGAAATTTCTTTCATTTGGAACTTTGTAATGTTTTCTTCCTTGTGGCAAAGGATCTGGACAGACCGTATCCCTTTTTTGATTCCGTTCTCTTGCCTTAGATAAGAATGTCATATAATCAATTTCACTGTCTTCGCATTGCAATTCACAAGAGAGATTTCGTAAGGAGGCAACGAAGAGGAAGAGACAAAAGACGGTCAACTAAAGGCTGAGCTTTCAGGGCAGAGCCAGTATTTGACACATGGCAGGCACTCTGTGGGAGTCTGCCCAGATGAAACAAGCAATGGCAGCTGTGGCTAGGGCTGACTCAGGGAGCATTTCTCCATCTTTTGTCTCGGGAAGAGTTCTTTACAAGAGACACCTGGTAGATAAAGTGTTGTGACACTTAGGGGTTTCGAGATGTTTTCCAGCCAGAGATGTTTGCGTAGGGGGCTAAGTCTATCTGCAGATGCTCCCTCAGGTCTTGCTTCTTTAATCAGTTTGTAGAGCACTGATATATCTATACATGGCTTTGAACAGAGCAAAGAGACCATGCCTCATCTTATTACACTCTGTAAATTGTATCATCTTGCCAAATTCAACACAGCGCGGAATCATCCGCACCGTGACTAAATCTTTTCTAAAGTTGAGTCTTTAGGGCAGCATGAAACTGATGTGATTTTAAAGAATCACCTGGGTGGTTCAGTGTGTTAAGCCTCTGCCTTCATCTCGGGTCATGATCTCAGGGTCCTGGGATTGAGCCCCACATTGGGCTCTCTGCTCTGCAGGGAGCCTGCTTCCCCCTCTCTCTCTGCCTCCTGCTCTGCCTAGTTGTGATCTCTCTCTCTGTCAAATAAGTAAATAAAATCTTAAAAAAAAAAAAAAAAGAATCACTTGGTAAGCCAGCTCTGGAACAGTATAGATGGGAATAGCACAAATCCACTTATATGTGGATTTTTTTCGATACAGTGCAATACTATAAATATACTTTCTCTTCCTTACAACTTTCACATTTTCTTTTCTCTAGATTATTTTATTGTAAGAATACAGTAAATAATACATAGAACATACAAAATACATGTTAATCAACTGTTCACGTGATCATTAATGTTTCTAGCCAACAATAGGAGAGTAGTAAAGTTTGGAGGGAGTCAAAAGTTACACACGGATTTTTGACTGTGTGAGGGTAGTCCTTCTAAGCCCCAGCTGTTCAAGGATTGACTATATGCACCAAGTGTAGAAATGCTTGTGAGCCCATGATGAGTCTATATGGGAACAGGCTCCCAGGAGTAGTGTGCCCTACCAAACAGTGGTGATCATGTGCCCACCATGAATTAACTGCTATGTCCTGATATCACTGTTCATTCAAAGTGGTCTCAGCTATCAACAGTTGCCAAGATCCTGAATGGGATGAAAAATATTAAGGGTCACTAAGGACATCTGCATCTTTTCTGCACATGAGGGCATGTGGGCTAAGAAAGGAAAAACCTGGCCCAGTGATCCAGGTAGGCTCAGTTCCCTAGTTGTAGTTCTGCCTTCCACTGATGGTGTGACTTGAAAGTGTCAGTCATGTGTTTCACGGGTATCCCACAAACTTGTGAAAATGAAATGAACAGAGACATACAAAACTTCCTGTTGACTGCAAAGCCCTACACATTTGTAAGGCTTTAATCTTTTAATCTTTTTAAAGTCTTAATCCTTAATCTTTTAATTTAATCTTTTAAATCTTAATCTTTTTAACCTTTTCTAATCATACAGTTAACATTTATCATTCATTACAAAAAAAAAACCACGAGGTTTAAAGAAAAAAATCTTCTGCCTCATTAGTAGTCTTGAGAATTGACCAAAATTGACAAAATTATATATACTTTAGATATATACTTTATATGAATGTGTGTGTATATTTGTATGTGTATTTTTTAACAAAAAGGGATCATATCCTACTAATCAGTACAATACCGTGCAGCAACTTTTACTGAGGGGAACTGTTCCATATGGACATAGAACAAGGATACTTTATGTGAAAAAGTTGCAGATCCATGTTTAGAGTACAGTATTTGTGTAGACACAGAGTTCATGGCTTCCTCTGGTAAAAATATGTTGCAAAGGAGTGAAGTATGTTTTACTTCACACAGCTCTCTACCATTATCATTTTTTCTCTTAACCATATATACTTAGTTAATAAATAATTGATAAATTAATTAATTTTATATCAATAAATTATAAATAATTTTATAAAATAAATATATAAATAAATTATAAATAATTAATAAAGACTGTGCAAGAGAAAGTGCTGCATAAATCAGCAAAATGAAGACTATGCCATTGAAGTTGGAAGGAAAATGGCAGACCAGAGGCGGGGGAACACTAAAAGAGAAGAATATACCAAAGAAATGGGAAAATGAAATAAAGGAAGCAAAATAAAAGTAAGAATGTTACAATAGTCAAAAGTATTCATTGGGAAATAGAAAGAAACTGATCGTGCAGGTTCTGCCATCAACTTTCTTGTCATAGATGGCACAGCAAGAGGATATTCAGTCCTGCTGACTAGTTCTTTTTAATGACCCTGTGGGACAAAAGACAGGTAGAGGCCAACACAGAGATCTGCCGAGAGTAAGAAGGGCTAAGTAGGACCGGTGCTCAACTCCTTTGCAATATTCATGTCTTTTTTTTTTAAGATTTTATTTATTTATTTGACAGAGAGAGAGAGAGAGAGAAAGGGAATACAGCAGGGGGAGTGGGAGAGGGAGAAGCAGGCTCCCCACTGAGCAGAGAACCCGATGTGGGGCTCCATCCCAGGACCCTAGGATCATGAGCTGAACTGAAGGCAGACCCTTAACGACTGAGCCACCCAGGTGCCCTCGCACCTTATAAAAATACACCAAACAGGGACGCCTGGGTGGCTCAGTTGGTTAAGCGGCTGCCTTCGGCTCAGGTCATGATCCCAGCGTCCTGGGATCGAGTCCCACATCGGGCTTCTTGCTCAGCAGGGAGCCTGCTTCTCCCTCTGCCTCTGCCTGCCTCTCTGTCTGCCTGTGCTCGTTTGCTCTCTCTCCCTCTCTCTCTGACAAATAAATAAATAAAATCTTTAAAAAAAAAAAAATACACCAAACAGCCATAAATTTGGGAGATGTGCATAAATGACAATCTAATGCCCCCTGGTATTTTCAAGCAACAGAATTTTGTCTACAGATGCCATTGTTTTCAATAAATCTTTGTATCCTCTCCAACAACAAAGCCTGTATGTCTATGTTCAAAACCTACTTTGAGGGGCGCCTGGGTGGCTCAATGGGTTAAAGCCTCTGCCTTCGGCTCAGGTCGTGATCCCAGGGTCCTAACCCTAACCCGCATCGGGCTCTCTGCTCAGCACGGAGCCTGCTTCCCCCTCTCTCTCTGCCTGCCTCTCTGCATACTTGTGATCTCTCTCTGTCAAATAAATAAATAAAATCTTTAAAAAAAAAACAACAAAAAACCTACTTTGACCCTCTCTACGTCTGTTTTCATCACCATCAACCCAGTTCAGGTTCACTCCCACCTCTTTTCACTGCAGTGGCGCTCTGACTAGTCTCTCCATTTCCATGTTGGCTCTCCCTCTTCCCCACCATACCTTTTCCCACAAGAATATCAGAACAATCTTCCTAAAACGCTCATGGCTTGAAAACTAAACTCCTTTGCATGACTTCAAGGAGCTACATGACCTGTCCCTTGCTTTGCCTCTTCCAGTCACCTTTAAGGCTTCCAGCTGTGCCAAGATTTTTCTCACCTCAGTCCTCGCCCTGCTATTCTGCAAACAAACAGAAATGCTCTGCTATTTTTCCGGTTTCGGTTTCTCACAGATCTCTTCAGTCTCCTCCCATCCTCTAAATCAGGTCATAACCTGTATTTCTACATTTATTTGTACGGTATAGGTTTTATTGGACTTGTGTACTATATCAAAGATGCATCATGACTCTACAGGGGTTCATAACACTATCCTCTCTATTTTTGTGTATATTTGAAATTTCCCATAATAAAATCCTTTAAGAATAAATGAAACAAGATGGGCTCAGGAGGGAGACAAACCATAAGAGACTCTTAATCTCACAAAACAAACTGAGGGGGGCCGGGGGGAGGGGGGTAGAAGAGGGTGGTGGGGTGATGGACATTGGGGAGGGTCTGTGCTATGGTGAGTGCTGTGAAGTGTGTAAACCTGGCGATTCACAGACCTGTGAATCTACCCCTGGGGCTCATAATACATTATATGTTTATTAAAAAAACCAAAACCACACTGGGTTTCACAGACACAATTTCACACACACACAAAAGGCAAAATAGCTCATTAATAATTTTTCAAGACTGATGACATGTTGAAATGATCGTATTTTGGCTATCTTGGGTTAAATCAATAAATCACTAAATCACTAAATCACTAAATAAATAAATAAATAAAATCCTTTAAAATTTTCCCTTGGATCCTGCAAGTGAAAACCAACAGTTTTGCTTGCAATCATCCTAGTTTTCCATGTTTTGTATTTTTTAAATTTTATTTTCCTTTTCGCGATAATTTTTTGGGTTTTTGTTTAGTAACCGCCACAAAATGCCAGTATTTTAATGTTCCAAACAAGGTGTTATCTACAAGACAGTGAATTTGAAATTAACATCAGATAACCTAAAAGAGAGGTCAGAAGTTCATTTGCTCTTTCAGTTTCTGCTATTGAAGTCTTTTATTTGACTTCATTATTAATTGAAAGGGACCCTAGACCAGGGATATAAAACTTCTGACCTAGTTTCAGTCTGTCACTTCGAGTGAGTCACCAGACTTTGCTTCCTTTTTTATAATTAATATAATAAATAGGTAAAGTACTAATTTTTTATTTGATTTAAAATTGTTTCCACAATTTGAAAAACCTAAAACAGAGCAGTCATACACGATACCAAAGTTTTTTATTTTTTAAAAGATTTTATTTATTTATTTATTTATTTGACAGACAGAGATCACAAGCAGGCAGAGAGGCAGAGAGAGAGAGGAGGAAGCAGGCTGTCCGCAGAGCAGAGAGCCCGATATGGTGCTCGATCCCACGACCCTGGGATCATGACCCGAGCCGAAGGCAGCGGCTTTAACCCACTGAGCCACCCAGGCGCCCCCAAAGTTTTTTATTTTTTAATGAAGTGAAAACTCAAAAGAACTTTCCCCATATTCATTCATAAGGTCATAACTCGGCAATAGTGTTCATACCGGGTGTATCTACAAAGCTGAGAACGGGAATCACTGCATCTCCCTCGTTAGATCTGATACTATGACTCCTCTCTTTTCTGTTGACATATTTGTGCAACATGCTGTAGTACTGGTCCTTTGGATTGAAAGTGTACAGTGAGGAAATTTGCTGCCAGTCTTTGATGCTGGGGGTGTTGTATTCCTTTGGATGCGTGCATTCAAAGAAACATTTAATATTCTCTTTGGCCAGTTCTGTTGCATGCTCTGTGGCCTGACTTTTAAGGATCTGCTGCTCCTGTTCCAAATAGATTTTCCAGAATTTTAGCTGCAGGAAACTAACTGGAGATAGGCATCGGGAGACAGATGTAAAGATCAGAAGGAAGATGATGACAACTGCTACCAGGATCCAGCCCAGAACCTTAGGGAAACACACAAAAAAACAGCAATTTAGCCATATATATATATATATATATATATATATATATATATATATATATATATGTTTAAAATCCTTTTTTAAAAGATTTTATTTATTTATTTGAGAGAGAGAGAGTGTGTGTGTGTGCGCGCGCATGCGGGGACATGGGGGGGAGAAGGGGGAGCACACTCTGGAGTAGGGGGTAGGGGCAGAGGGAGAAGGTGAGGGAGAAGCAGAGTCCTGGCTGAGAAGGGAGCCCCCACCCAGGGCTCCATCCCGGGACCCTGGGATCATGACAGGAGCGGACCGACTGAGTCCCCCAGGCGTCCCCAAATTTAAAAATTCCTACCTAGAGTTTGAAATACAGTGATTATGATGATCAAGCAACAGTTTTAGACATTAGTCTCTCTCTCTCTTTTTTAAAATGTATTTATGAGAGAGAAAGAGACAGATTCTCTGTGGAGCAGAAGCCCGAGGTGGAGCTCAATCCCTAGACCCTGGGATCCTGACCGGAGCAGACCGCAGATTAACCGACTGAGCCACCCAGGCCGCCCAGGTCCTGGTTTTTTAAGAAGTGGCAGTAACTCCCAAAACCCCCGGTAGATCTGCTTGACAAATCATTTTCCAAGTCATGCCCAAGGCCCAGAGAATTCACGACACTAGATTCAAAATGTGGCATTTTGGCAAATCCAAAGAAACAAGCATTCCTGTTCAAGAACCTCTGAGCTTGGGGCGCCTGGGTGGCTCAGTGGGTTAAGCCTCTGCCTTCCGCTCAGGTCATGATCTCAGGGTCCTGGGATCGAGCCCCGCATCGGGCTCTCTGCTCAGCAGAGAGCCTGCTTCTCCCTCTCTCTCTGCCTGCCTCTCTGCCTACTTGTGATCTCTGTCCGTCAAATAAATAAAATCCTTAAAAAGAAGAAAAAGAAAGAAGAAGAAACTCTGATCTTTACATGCCCAGAAGCAGCGTGGGGTGGTGGCTTTAGAGCCAGGACAACGCATTTTATTGTAACAATTCTGCCTTCTTCTGGCTGGCCAAACAAGTGGACCTGGGCATGGCGTATCAAGAAGATAACGTAGGATTGGAGGTCAAGGGCCTGGCGCGATCCCGGCCCAGCGCAGGTGCCTGACATTGGACGTGCGCCTTCCCTCCTTTTCAGCCGTGCTCCGGAAACAGTCGCCATGCTCCTTTGTCTCCAGACCCGGGACACCCCGCTCGCCCCTCCCCCGGCCCCTCTCCCATCCTCCCGACCCTGGCCAGCGGCCGGCGCCTGACCTGCGACTGGGCCTTGAGCTCCTTCAGCAGGTCCTGCGCGTCGGGCGCCTGGGCCGGGCTGCAGGGCGCCAGCGGCAGCTGAGCCTCGCAGGTGGGGTCGCGGCCCCGGCACAGGCGCCGCGCCAGGGGGGCGCTCCCGGAGGCGGCGCACTCGTAGAAGGCGCCCCCGAGCAGCGCCACCGACACCCAGGTGAGCGGCGCGAGCGCGGCGGTGGCGCTGAGCTGCGCGCACACCAGGAAGCCCCGCAGCGCCGCGCCGCAGCCCCCCGAGCCGGCGCCGAGCGCGCAGCAGCCGGTCAGCAGGCGCCAGGTGCGCGCGTCGAGCACGTAGCCCAGCAGGAAGAGGGCAAGCGCGGGCACCAGCAGGAAGACCAGGCCGTAGGGCAGGTTCCAGGTGGCGCTGCAGGGACACTGGAACACGGCGGTGGAGAACACGCGCTCGCCGCCCGCCGTCAGGAGGGTCACCAGGCCGTAGCCCAGCGTGCTGTGATGCTTGAGGTGCAGGTCCAGCACCGTCCGGAACCTATCCATGGGCCGCCTACCCCCGCGGGCGCCGTGCTCAGGCCTCTCAGCTTCTGCCTCTTCAGGGCCCTGCTCCTGGGAGGGTTTGGGCGGGCTGAGGTCTAGGGCTTTCCACTCTGCTCGGGCAGCAGCTTCCGGACTGGGGAGAAGGGCTTCTCGGGTCTCTGTGAGCTTTCGCTTTCTTATTTCAAGCCGGCCAAGTCTGGCTGATACACCCTTGACCTCTCAGGATCCCTGGTTTGGCCGACTCCATGGTTACCTTCGTTTCTACCCAACGGACAAGAAACCGGGGGACTTTCCTTACCCTTCCTGATGCGATGCAGCTACCCAGTAAAAAGAGAACAAAATTTTACTTGCAAAACGCAGAATGCCAGATTTTCCCCTCTTGCAGCCCCCTTCCTTCCTAAGCCAACTCTCAGACCCAAACCATTACAAAAAACTAGTCAGTTACAGGAAACGTTACTCAAGTACAAACTGCTGGTTTCTCTTTCATAAGCTAAATCACAGCAAAGCCCAGCTCAAGTTCTAGTACCTCCATGATCTTCTGGCCCCTTCCTGTCCCCCTCCTGGACAGAATCACCAGCCTCATTCACACGGACCGTTGTCGCCTCTGATCTCTCACAGGGCCTTAGACGGAACCTATTGGACTGGCTTCTGCCTCTTTTATTCCCCCAGGTACGTCCTAACACTGTCAGTACCTGGAGGACAGAGCTACCTCCCACTACCCCTGCCTGGCCCCAAACCACCATTCTGTAGCATTCTGAGGAAAAACTATTCTCTCTGTGTGAGTCCAAATTGTCATGCAGGACAGTGAGGGCCCCTTCTCGGAGATGAGACCGGGTCCTGCCTGTCAACCTGCAGCAAAGGTCCGTATTTGAGGCACATCATTTCTGCTTTCATTCTGCTACATCTCAAAAAAAAAATTTTTTTTTTCTTCCCTTGTCCCTCAGTTGACTCTGCCCCTCTTACTGCTAGACGCTTCTTTACTCCCACCACATAATCCCAAAGATGTTGCCTCCCTGCTCCACACTTTCTGCATACCACCATGAACGAATCCCACTCTATCCACAACCTTTATGCAGATGGCTTTATCCAAATCTCCCTTATCTGCAACCTAATTAAAATGTGCCCTTTCTGTCCTCTGGAGTAACACATTTCTCAAAACAAGAGGGAAGGTTGGCTGGCCTCCTCCCATTACAATGTGCAAACCCAGGCTTTTCCGTTATCTTCTAATAGTTCATTCTCCACTGAGGCTCAAGGTACTCAGCACAACCTCCTCCCTCTCCTCACTCCTGCCATCTGTGTCCATTCCTTTCATTTATTAAGACTTCTGCATCTGGCGACAGCTTTCCTCTTCCCCCTAGCTCCTGTTATTTCATCGAGGATTTGGTTTCAAATATATTTAGTTCCAGAAACTTCCACCTTGTCAGTCTTCTATCCTAGCTCGAGTAATTCATTTGTTAACAGTTAACTAGTTCATTTGTTCATTCATTCATTTAAATGTTTAATAAGTCCCCAGAATATGATAAGAACCTATGAAAGTACCTGGTATTATTGGGTACAATAAGGCCATTCATTGAGCTTGTATTAGTGAGGATAGATAATGAGGAGGAAAGTCCTCAAGGTTATGAAAATAATTCAAATGGAATCACGTGGTAGAGAGTGTCCCGAGAAAACCTTTGTAAGGAGAGGACATTTAAGGACAAATGTGAATGAGCAAGGCTGTGGGCTGCAAGGGAACTTAGCAGTCTGTGGTTGGAAAACAAGCCAGAGTGAAGGAACATTAAAGGTGAGAAGGACGTTGGCCATCTTGAGGTTGAGCTGCAGGGGGAAGGTCCGGTTCAGGGGCTCTGTAGACCAGAGTATGTGGTTTGCAACCCTGCCTCTGAAACTCATTACAGACCGAGCTGCCTCCGGACCTATTATCCTATCAGCTTGTGTCTCCAAACACCACCACCTGGGGTTGCCACCACTGTGCTCCCCCCATCATGGATCTCCCAGATACCAGTGATCACTCTGTACTTATTACAGGTTACCATAATTGTTAGAGTCTGGGTTCTGCCTGCCAGCCTGAATGTTCTCCCTGTACCAGCCGATGAGTTTAATCCCTGACATCTACCCCTGCCATCACTAGTTTGGAGTCTATTGGACATATCTCAGCCCCTTATACCCAGCTCTGTTCGGAGAAGACATTGCTGAGTTCAGCACTTAGTGGAAACAGTAAAATACCAATGGTGTGGAGGGATTCAAGAATTTTTTCTTGAGAGTAGACTAAATAATACTTGGAAGACCTTTACACTTTTGAGAATCCGTAACTTAACACCAACTTACTTTAGCTTTTAAAAAACGAGTATGAGATTCTCATGGTAAGCACACTGGAAAACCAGTAGTTATGGGTTTGGTTTTCTTTGGTTTTGTTTTAACTGTAGGACTTTGTTTCTCAGCACTGTCATTATCACTGTCAGGAATGGGTTTCAGAAACCTCAAAAAAATCATGGAAAATAAAGGAAGAGAAACTCTTGAAGGAATTTCTAAAAGGTCCTTGTAGTCATCTTCAAGTGAGCTAGATCTCAAATGTTATTCTCTGTAGTCTTCATGAAAACTCAGACTAATGGTATGACCCTGCTTGGAATATGACTTCTAGATTCTAGCGAAGGGTCAATCCTGGTCCCAAGACTCACCAGTAAGAATCAGATCAAATCAAGTCAAAATTCATCTGTATTTTAAGTATCCACCATTTGGGTGCAAGACCCAAATTTAGATGCCAAAAAATAACAAGTAAATTTAGATCTGACACTCTTAATCTTAGAGAATACTTCACTATGCATTATTATTTATGAATACATTATGTTATGTATTTGAAAATCCGAGCCTGTTATTATCTTAAGATTTTTGAATGCTTATAAAAGTTCTTCCAGTGGAAGTATAAAGCAAAAGGAGGAAAGATCAGACCTTTTCCCTGACACAGGAATGTCGTTTGTTAAATGGCAATCCTGTGACATTTCAAGTAACCTTTTTACAGATTATTTTCCCCTTTTATTAGCATGAATTGTCTAAACCTATCATAAAATTTTAAATATTCACTGATCCACACACTCAAAACATATTTTCTTACAAAAGATGATTATTTTAACCCTCAGAACCTAGATGTGGTCCGTCTTTGCTGTTGTCACTGTTGTCCTTGTCATCATCCTCTGACACCATAACTCAATAAAGGTTCTAGTTTTCCTTCCATGGTTCTTTTTTTTTTTTTTTTTTTTCAAGAGAGAGTACAAGCAGAGGGGGGGCAGAGGGAGAGAGAGAGAATCTTAAGCAGACTCGATGCTGAGCATAGCCCAACACAGGGCTCAATCCCATGACCCTGTGATCATGATCCAAGCAGAAATCCAGAGTCAGTGCTCAACCAACTGAGCCACCCAGGTGCACATCCTTCCACGGCTCTTAAAACTCATGTCTAGCTTCCTTTCCAACCAGGGCCCAGCAGGATGGCTCCCGCCAAGAAGGGTGGTAAGAAGAAGGGTCATTCTGCCATCAACGAGGTAGTGACTAGAGAATACATCATCCACAGTCACAAGTGCATCTATGAGTGGGTTTCAAGAACTGTGCCCCTTGGGCACACAAAGAGACCTGGAAATTTGCCATGAAGGACATGGGAACTCCAGATATGCACATTGGCACCAGGCTCAACAAAGCTGTCTGGACCAAAGGAATAAGGAATGTTCCATACTGTATATCCATGTGCAGTTGTCCAGAAAACATAATGAGAAGGAAGATTGGACAAACAAGCTCTGTCCATTGGTTACCTATGTACCTGTCACCACTTCTAAAATCTACAGTTAATGATGGATGAGAACTATTCGTTGATTGCCAAATAAAGGTATAAAACCAAAAAAAATTATTAGGAATTTTGGTAAATTACATTACATTTTTCCATTGACTCAAATTATTTCACAGGTGATTTTAATGTATACTAGAGCTTCATTGTCAATGGCCACTTACTTATACTTTGCTTCATCACAAATCTAATTCCCCTCCTGTCAAATTTGGTTTACTAGTTTGTGAACTGTGATCAAAGATTTGGATTTCCAAAGATAATAATAATAAATAACAAATAAGGTTAAAGTTTAATAATAAAGAAAAAAGTAATTCGGGGCACCTAGGTGGCTCAGTGGGTTAAGCCTCTGCCTTTGTCTCAGGTCATGATCTCAGGGTCCTGGGATCGAGCCCCGCATCGGGCTCTCTGCTCAGCGGGGAGCCTGCTTCCTCCTCTCTCTGCCTGCCTCTCTGCCTACTTGTCATCTCTGTCTGTCAAACAAATAAATTTTAAAATCTTAAAAAAAAGAATAAAGAAAAAAGTAATTTAATAGGAGGAAATTTGGATTTCTTCAAATTATAAATGACAATATTGGAAAATATCAAAATTTACATTAACTCAATGGAGAACATAAAATGTTGTGGAAGAACTTCCCTAAAAGAATGTACCACATGAGAGGTGCCTGGATGGCTCAGCTGGTAGACCATGCAACTCTCGATCTCAGGGTTCTGAGTTCAAGCCCTACAGTGAGTATAGAGATTACTTAAAAATTAATAAAACAAAATGAAAAAGAATATGTCACATGAAATAGGCTGCATATTTAAAACATTCACATCTATGCAATGGAATACAAAGTAGGTGCATATGATTGAGGTAGAGCTGTATGTGCTGGTATGGGTGAAAAGACAAGAGTTGACATGTTATTGGAAGAGGTAAACAAAAACACTGCATGCCATACTTTTGTGTAAGAACTCTGAGACACAGTGAGGGTTTTGGAGGGGAGGGGGGTAGGGGGTTGGGTGAGCCTGGTGGTGGGTATTATGGAGGACAGTATTGCATGGAGCACTGGGTGTGGTGCATAAACAATAAATGCTGGAAGAGTGAAAAGAAATAAAATAAAATAAAATGAAAAAAAAAAAAAGAAAATGTATGTATGTCCCTTGCAGATTTGTATGATACTCTGTAAGATTCAAAAAATACTGTCAAATTTTTACCTCTGAGTGTAAGGGAGAGGGTTGTGAATGAATGCAGGGAGAGAGACTTGTTGCACATCTCTCTTAGTGATTGTCCTTTTTTAAAAAGTGCATATGTTCCTTCTACAATTAAAAAAATATGTGAAATGTTTTGATCTAATGAAGAATCTCTGACGAAGAAGTCTGGGAAGAGGCAATTTCCCAGGCTCTTCCTTGTCCTTCCTTCTCTGCACACAGAGCTTGTGTGAAGGGTTGCTCTCTGAACCTGGAATGCTAACAATTCACCCCTTCTTGCTGAAAGTAACAAATCCTGGTGAGAAACTGTTTGAAGAATATAGAAGATAAAGAAACTGAGTGCTTGAGAACTGGAAAGTGGCAAAAAGCAGTAGGAGGAGAAGAGGAAAAGATCAAGTGGAAAGGTGGGATTGGGCAGCATTTATCCAAGTCCTGAGGGAAACAAGATGGAATACCCACTGTGTCCTTCAGGGAAGGCTTCACCTGTGCTCTGTAGGGTCTTCTATATACCCATTATTATCATAGAAACAAGGCAGAGAGGAAAGGCAGGTAGAGAAGAATGGAGGTGGGTAAGCGGTTAGATTGTGGAGCTTTAAAGTGCTATTATTTTCTTCCTATAGGAGGAGGGAGTTGGGTAGATATTAGAAAACACTTTGGGAGTTCATTACTGAATTGAAGTGGCTTCTCATCTGTACATACTGACACGTAATCTTCAGGGCAACCAGAAAACCAGGCTGGAGGGACGCGGCTGTCTTCCACTTGGGAGTCTTCGTCTTCTTAGGAGCCCCATACTTTCCTAGCTCCAGCTCTGAAGGCTTGATATTCTGCTCCTTTAAGAAGTCTCCCCTTTTTAGGGATTGCTTTTCGATGATGAACATATAGATCATCATCTCTGTGTCTACATTCCTCTCCTAGGCAACATTTGCATCTTGGCAAGGTTTGGATAATCCCGTAACACCCTGTCTCTAGGGCATTTTCTGTTCCTTCTTCCTGCTCACTACAGACAGTGCTGTGGTCAGACTATGCCCCCCCAATTAATATGTTGAAGCTCTAACCCCCCCCCCCAAAGTGATGGTGTTAGTAAATGAGACCATTCTGAGGTGTCCATTGAAGGTGGAGTCCTCATAAGTAGGATTAGTGCTCTTATAAAAGAGGCCCCCAGTGAGATCCCTCACTCCTCTGGGGGAGAGAGTATCCTCCCAGTAGCCATTAAATGCTTCAGCACAGTCTGGTGGTCCACCTTACTGCAAGGGGACAAGGATATATAATCTTCCCATTTGCCAGAAGGAAAGGAATGATCATTAGTTCCACCACTCTAGGCCACTCTTTTGTTTCACTCTTGGAACTCACAGTCCAGAGTCTGGGTAGTGTGTGGCAGTCTCCACATCAGGTCTTCGTGTGGCCCAACTTGAACTACAGAACCATGAACTAACAGTAATAGATTAATCTGTCCCCCACAGGCAATGTACAGTGGAGGAACAGGGCCAGAACAACCACACAGAACACTCCATTCTGACAGGGAGAAATGAAAGCCAGCAGCAGGCACTGGCTAATGTGTTATGTTTCTGAAGTTATTCCTGGGCAAACACCAGAAGGGCCTCTTCCCTGGGCAAGGTAGGTGAAAAATGTCCATTGAATCTCTTGACTCCCCCCCTCTGGAGGGTTTTTTTCTGTTATCACCATTGGCTGTGTCATCAGTGGGTATGTGCCCTTAGTTCATGTGCTACTTGTACAATGTTGGAAGGCCACAAGTCCAGGGGGTTTATGATTCCTTTGACAGTAAATCTCTCCCAAAATTACTTAGTAAGCTTCTTGTCTCTTATTTCAGTAAACTGTATTTGCCAATACTGTTACAGTTCTTTTTAAAACATGGTTCTCGGGCGCCTGGGTGGCTCAGTTGGTTAAGCAACTGCCTTCAGCTCAGGTCATGATCCCGGAGTCCCGGAATCAAGTCCCGCACCGGGCTCCCAGCTCCACGGGGAGTCTGCTTCTCTCTCTGACCTTCTCCCCTCTCATGCTCTCTCTCACTCTCTCTCTCTGAAATAAATAAATAAAATATTTTAAAAAATTTAAAAAAAAAATAAGACATGGTTCTCAGGTCTACTATATTCTTTTGCCTTCTTGCCCCATTCTCTCTCTCTCCCCTCTAACTTGTATGTATCTTTCTCTCTTGCCAGTACAGGTATCCTGAGTAAACATGAGACTATAGTTTTCTGTGGGAAAGCTACACCTTTATATTGATCTTTCTGAGGCTCTTAAGCATTGCATATCTTAATTTTATCTTTGCCCCAATGTTTCTGAAGTGATTGAGAGGTATTACCAATAGGTGTAAAAGCCATACTTTTAATTTGGCCTTTCCACTGGTTTTACTTTAATGGACATTGTCTTTCAAAGGCTTCCCCAAATTCTCTCCTAAAATTTTGGAGTCTAAAACCTGTCAAGTTTTCCATTTTGCAAGTTGTCATTTTTCTGAAATATCTCTATTCCTTTTCATTTCCGCTTACAGATCAACCAATTCCTTTTTAAGCTTATAAAGGCTTTCCAAAACATAGCCAGTATCAACCAACACACACTAGAAACATTGTTTTCTAATTTTCCCCCCCTAGGGCCACATTTTCTTTAGCTGCATAATCTTTCCAAATTAATGCAGGAGTTAGTTTTATTAGCAGCCAAATGAGAACTGTGGTCTCTCTAGACCTCCATTATCAGTTTCCATGTTGCTCACCACCAGACTGCCAAACTAATGTCACATATTTCAGGAAAGGAAGTGAAACTCCTTAAGAAACCTAGTAATAAATCAGAGAAAAAGTCATTTCCTCTTGGTTGTTTTCTATAGCTAAAGTAAAAAGAAAAATCCCTCCCTTAATTCATTCCCTTATGGGTGGGATTGGGGAGATAGTGGAGAAATGGGGCAGACAATGGGCAAGATGTGAGAAGATTCTTATCAAGGAAGAATCCTGCATCAAATACCAGTATTTGGCCTGAACTAGTCACCAGCCTCCAACAATTGGCAAGGGAAGGGGGCAGTATGGTCCTCTCCTATGCATTAAAGGCAAAGAGAACTGGACAAGCATGAGCATATGAAGTCTACCATGTGTTGCGTGATCAGTTTTTCTAAATTCCCCCATCCACCCTTTAGTCTTTTGTAGCCTCCTGTTTGTCTTCTTATTACATGTGACAGCTTCATAATCTTTTATTTGCTACTTACCATTTTTTCATCTCCCCAACTAGATTATATGTTTCATGAAGGCAAGGATCATGCTTGATTTAATCCCTTTTGGGTTACACAGGTCTTAGCCTAGTGCCCAGGACATTATAGGTGCTCAATAAATATCTGTGGGTGCAATGAGTGAATCAATCAATGAACGGATGAATGAATGAATGAGAATCAGACTTGGATCTTCTCTTCTCCTACTGCAGAGTCAGCCTCGTGTTTTTGCTCAGCTGAGAGCTTGACCCCTTCTACAGAGATCCTGCCTGCCTGAGCATCTTGGATTGCCAACCTAGTGACAGACAGAAAGGTGGAGCAAACCCAGGGAGGAGCAGGACAACACCATGGAGAAGCCAGGGCCATGGGACAGGTTCCAGGTGCAGCTGAAGGGCCATCTGGACACCCACTCCCACTCACTTGCGTCAGAGTGACCAAGCCCCAGTAGGGGGCGGTGAGCTGCAGGTGCCGCACAGGAGGGACTCTCCCACAACTTCCTCCTTCCTGCCCAGCTCAGCTTGTTTACTCAGCAGAGCTGCCTGGTACAGAGAGAGCACTCACCTTCCCGACCACCAGCCCCATTCGTCCACCATCTTCCCCAGCCATGCTTAACTGAATTTCTCAAGGGAGGCATTTTTCTTTTTACTTTAGCCGTAGACAGCAACCAAAGGTAAATAACTATTTTTCTATATTTAATTATTAGATTCCTTAAAAAGGTTTCACTTCCTTTCTTGGAAGCAATGAGCCAAGCAGCAATAGGTTTTGTTGATGCCTAATCTCCAGCTTGGCTATTATGACTCCACTGTGGCACGCTGACCCCCTCCAGCCAGGTACCTGACGAACCTTATCCAGTTAACTTAAGCTCGGCTGTTAATGACAGGCTCCTGGCTCTCCTCCCAACCTGGTGACTGCTCGGCTAAGTGTCCTTGCCAGGCTCCTCCTCACAAACATTGATATTGGTACTCACGAGAATTCAGTCCTTTCCACATACACTGCCTGAATGGTCTCCACCTGGAGCCAAGGTCATAGATCTTGAGTGAGCTTTCAACCTCTCTGTGCCTCAGTTCTTTCATCTGTAAAATGAAAATAACAGTATTCTGTGACTCCTTGGGTTGTTGTGAAGATTAAATGAGTTGACACATTTAATGTTCTTATTTTTTATTTTATTAAGTTTTTATAAATTCCAGTGGAGTTAACATACATTGATCTATTAGTTTCGGACGTACAATAGAGTGACTCAATAATTCTATGTACTGCTCAGTGCTCATCAGTGCGCTCTTACTCCCCATCATCTATTCTCCCATCCCACTACGCACCTGCTTCTGGTAAGCCTCAGTTTGTTCTCTAGAGTTAAGAGTTTGTTTCTTGGTTTCTCTCTCTCTCTCTTTTCCTTTGTTCATTTGTTTTTTTCTTAAATTTCACGTACAAGTGAGATCATACAGGATCTGTCTTTCTCTCATTTTGCTTAGCATTATGCCGTCTAACTCCATCCATGTCGCTGCAAATGGCAAGATTTCATTCTTTTTATGGCTGAATAATATTCCCTCGTGTGTATGTACCACCTTTTCTTCATCCATTCGGCCATCACTGGATACTAGGGCTGTTCCATAGTTTGGCTATCATAAATAATGCTTCAGTAAACATAGGGGTGCATGTATCCTTTCAAATTAGTGTCTGCATATTCTTTGGGTAAATAAAGAATATGTGGATAGTGCCGCCATAAACACTAGGGTGCATGTGCCCCTTCAAATCAGCATTTTTTTATCCTTTGGGTACAGACCTAATAGTGCAATTGCCGGGTTACAGGTAGGCTAGCTCTATTTTTCATTGTTGAGGAATTTCCACACGGTTTTCCACAGTGGCTGCACCAGTTTGCATTCCCACCAGCAGTGCACAGGGTTCCTTTTTCTCCACATCCTCCCCAACGCTTGTGTTTCTTGAGATACATGTAACATTCTTAGACTAGTGCCTGTCAAAAAGTGCCTTCAATGACTATTTTTCTCTTTTCGCATGTCTTTGACAACCAATTGTATGTTACCATTTCCACACCTTTCCCTCCAGCCGGTCCCCTCCTAAGTTCTCAACAGGCCTTTCTGATTGCCTCGAAGACATTTCTGCTTATAGGTCCAGAAGTCACCTCAAACCCAAAATAGAACCTCAAAACCAAAATAGAATTCTGGACCCAAAAAGTCCAGAATTTTTCTGTCACTTAAGGATATCAGTCTTTTGGGACACCTGGGTGGCTCAGTTGGTTAAGCGGCTGCCTTCGGTTCAGGTCATGATCCCAGCGTCCTGGGATCGAGTCCCACATCGGGTTCCTTGCTCAGCAGGGAGCCTTCTTCTCCCTCTGCCTCTGCCTGTCTCTCTGTCTGCCTGTGCTCGCTCTCTCTCTCTCTAACAAATAAATAAATAAAATCTTAAAAAAAAAAAAGAAAAGGATATCAGTCTTTTAAGCTGGAAAACTCAGGGTCACCTGTAGGTGCCACTCCATTTCCTACACAGCTCCACGCTGCCTCAGGACCATCCCTCCAATCGGACCTCTTCTCCACCCTCACTGGAAGTGGACTAGGCCATTATTTCCTCACTTCCCTCTGGTGGATGCCACGCAGTGCTATCAGAGTTCACATCCTGAAAGAAGCTGAAGTAGGCTGGAGAAACTGTTCCGCACATGTGAGTAGGACACAAAGTACAAAAGCTCATGCCAGTAGTGTTTGTGTTGGCCAAGAACTCGTTCAAAAAAGTCAAAGAATGAATATCCGACAGCATCATGCAAGGGAAATTGCAAAGTATTCAGGCAGGAGAAGGCTGTCCAGCACTTCACGTAAATGGATGGCCACGACCGCAAGAACCAACAGAGACGAGTGTTACATTACGCGGAGCAGTAAAAATCAAGCACAAGGAAAATTTTAAGTGTGATTCCATTTATAAAAACTTCACAAGCAGTTAAAAGGAAATGTTATTTTCTGAGGAAGTATAGGCAAGTAATGAAACAGTAAAGAAAAGCCAAGTAGTGATAAGGGTCTCAAAGACAATGGTTATTTTCTTTTGGGGGCTCGAACGGGATTATAGCTGGGGTAGAAAGAAGGAGTGAGTGTTCACAGTGTTGTATTTCTATACCAGAGTGCGGGGTACAGAACTGTTGGCCTTATAACTATGCTTTATACAATATGTTTGTTTTAGTAGTCTTCTGACCATGGGTTATATTTCTCAACTTCTAAGGCAGGAAAAAAAATAAATAAATCCAATTACATTATTTTCCAGTTGAAAACCCCCAGTACTCCCATTGTCAAGAGGACAAGTTCCATATTCGCTGTGGTCATAGAAGCTTTTCCCAGTCCTGCTCCAGGCACCTCTGTCCCCTCCATCCCATGCACCCCGGTCTCCCACAGCACTGACCCCCTGCATTACTCAGACTTACGTATCAGTGTTCTCCAGGGGCCCTTTCGCTTGCCCCTGTTGCTACTCTGAACGACGTTCCTCCTTTACCCATCAAACTACTCTCCTCTTTTAATTCTTCGTCCAATGTCATCTCTTCACTGAAGCTATCCTCACAACTCCCAAGCAGAGTTAGTGGTCCTGTTTTCTTGCTCCCACACTATTAAAAAATGTAATAACTTGCAATAGTTCTTAAGGTGCCTATTGCAACATTCCTTTCTGGAATTCTTTTTTTTTTTTTAAGATTTTATTTATTTATTTGACAGAGAGGGAGATCACAAGTAGGCAGAGAGACAGGCAGAGACAGAGGGGGAGGCAGGCTCCCCGCTGAGCAGAGAGCCTGATGAGGGGCTCGATCCCAGTACCCTGAGATCATGACCTGACCCGAAGGCAGAGGCTTCACCCACTGAGCCACCCAGGTGCCCCCCTTTCTGGAATTCTTTCTCTCCTACCAATCAGGGAGCCCCCAGAGGACCAGGACCTCTTCATATTCATCAGAGTGTCACTCAGTAAAGTCAGTCATTCCCTGTCCACATCTCTTCTCACTCCTGAAGGAGCCCTCACCACATTGCTTATTGGCTTTCTCTCCTTACACCACTGTCTCAATGGATGTCATACAATTGTTGTGAGAATTAAACGTGAGACAGTGTAAAGAACCCAGCGCAGAGGCGCCTGCCTGGGTGGCTCAGTGTTAAGTGTCTGCCTTCAGCTCAGGTCATGATCCCAGGGTCCTGGGATGGAGCCCTGCATCTGGCTCCCTGCTCGGCGGGGAGCCTGCTTCTGACTTTCCCACTCCTCCTGCCTGTGTTCCCTCTCTCACGGTGTCTCTCCCTATCAAATAAAAAAAAAAAAAAAATCTTAAAAAAAAAAAAAAAAAGGAACCCAGCGCAGTTTCACAGTTATATTTTATACGATTTTTTGGCAGTAGTAACTCAGAAATGTGCTAGAGGGCGCTAACTCACAGCTGTTAATAGGCTATTGTGCTTTATGGCGTCTTAACCCTTGACTGGATCCTCTCACAGAGACCAAAGAAAGTTTAGTAAACAAATTATCAGCCATCTCTGTTCCGTGAAATAAATGATTCAGTTCAGGAATTTAAGTCTGAAACTCACTTGAAATTGTTTGGGGGAAGAGCAGTCCAACAGCTGGATTGATGACATCATAAACTTGTTTTCATCCCTGCTTGTTTATTCCCCAACCCAGGGTTGGTCCAGCTTGCAATGTAAATGTCAAAGCAGGTAACATTGATTTTGGTGATGCCTGTGCTCGCTTCAGCAGCACATATACTAAGATTTTGGTGATGCCTGCACGAGGTGTCTCCTCAACTGTGAGACAAGAGGATCTGACTAGATTGTCTTCAGGGTCCCTTTCAACTCTTTCATTCTGTAATGCACAATTCTAGTTCTAGAGGAAACAGGTGTGATCTCTAAAAATACAAACATTCAACCAAAAAGTGAAAAGTTTAATCAAAAGTGAAAAACAAATCATCATTTAAATCTTCCCAACTGGAAGACAAAACAACAGTTCCATTGTTCCTTCCATAGAATGTTGGGGTTTAAAAAGCAGTGTGAGGGCGCCTGGGTGGCTCAGTGGGTTAAAGCCTCTGCCTTCAGCTCAGGTCATGATCCCAGGGTCCTGGGATCGAGCCCCGAATCAGGCTCTCTGCTCAGCGGGGAGCCTGCCTCCCCCTCTGTCTCTGCCTGCCTCTCTGCCTACTTGTGATCTCTATCTGTCAAACAAATAAATAAAATCTTTTTAAAAAAATAAATAAAAATAAAAAGCAGTGTGAGTGACAAGTGATTGTCTGAAAGATGCTTTGATGCTGAAGTATTTTCTAGCCTCTTTTATATTCCACACCAGCAATAATTATTTCAGACGAATCTTTGCCTTCTTTAGGAGAGGGTGATAAAGTAGGCTTATTTTATGTAAAGTAACAGCCAGCCAATTGAAAGCTTTATATGACTTCATTCATTTCAACCACCTGAAAAACCACATTTATGAATAAGAGCAAAGTCCAGATAATAACACTAAGCCAAGAGATGACTATGAAGAAATTAGCAAATAATTTGATTTTATGTTTATGAAGCATTTCTACTTCATATGAATCAAAGTGACTCACAGTTTGGGTATAAGATGAGACCAGAAACAATGCAAAAGTCTGACTTTGCACTGATGGTGTATCTTATGCTCTCTGTAAGCCATGCTGTGGGATCTTAAAGTATGACAAGTAGTTGTAATTTCCAAAATATGGGGATGTCTTTTAGAGAAGGGGAGGCAGAACGGGACCCAAGCAGGTAACACAGTAAAAATATGGCTTCAGTGGGTGACGTGGTACATACTCAGAAGCGCATTCGCTACAGCGGGAAAAGCATGGGGAAACGGGAGCTGTGGCAGAAGACAGGGAAGAGCCCAAGACTGAGCCAGACTCCAAGGAGGATAAGGAGGGAGCAAAGCAAAATGAAAGAGGCAGCAGGAGAGGCGCCGGTTCTGTCTGAGGACCCCCTCACCCCCAGATCAGAAAACCTTACCCGGTGGTAAATCAGCCACACTCCAGTGCTGCTCCTGGAATGTGGATGGGCTTCGAGCCTGGATTAAGAAGGAGGGTTTAGACTGGTCCAGGAAGAAGCCCCAGATATCCTGTGCCTCAGAGAGCCCGAATGTTCAGAGAACAAACTATCAGCTGAACCTCACGAGCTGCCCGAACTATCCCATCAGCCCTGGTGAGCACTGTCGGACGAGGAAGGGTACAGGGTACAAGGCGCAGGTCTGTTCCCCCACCAGGACCCACTCAAAGCCTCCCACGGCACTGGGGACACGGAACATGATCAGGAAGGCCGAGTGACTATGGCCAGATTTGACACATTTGTTCTGGTACAGCTGATGTACCCAAAGCAGGTAGAGGTCTAGAGTCCCAGCGGTGCTGGGAGGTAGCCCTTTGTACGTTCTGGAAGGTTTAGCTTTCTGCAAGCCCCCTGTGCTACGTGAAGACCTCAGTGTGGTTCATGAAGAAATCCACCTTCTCTACCCCAAGGGAAACAAAAAGAAGGCTGGCTTCACTCCACAAGAGTGTCAAGGCTTTGGGGAATTGTTAAGGCTGTGCTACTGCGGACGGTTTGGGGCACCCCTACCCCAACATGGCCTATGCCTATACCTTCTGGGCCCACGTGATGAATGCTCAGTCCAAAAATGTTGGTTGGCCCCGAGATTACTGTCTCTTACCTTGCACTTTGTGACAGCAAAATCCATTCCCTGGGCAGTGACCACTGTCCCATCACCCTAAATCTAGCACCGTGACACCTCCCCTAAATTACTTTAAGCCTGGGAAATAAGCCCCCCCCCCAAGCTAGCTTTAAAACATACTCCCCCCAACTTCTTTAAAAACTGCTATCTGGAGAAATCTGCATGTATTTCCTTTCTAAAAATGTGAATCCTTCAATCTGGCTTCTAGTGACATTTATATTTCCTTTAAAGCCAAAATTTTCTCTCTCTCTCATATGTGTGTGTGTGTGTGTGTGTGTGTGTGTGTCCTTTGAACTGTCCACAGGAAAATAGAGCCATTGTTTAAAAAAAAACACAAATAAAATAAAATATAGGGATGTCTTTTAGTCTCTCTAATTTTTTAAAGTCTACTTTGACAAAAAAAAAGTTTGCTTACTCTGTTCAGTGTCATAAGATTAAAGGTAAAAATTGCAGTGAGATTTTAATAGTTTCAGCATGACTGTGCTCATCACTCAACAGTTTAAATTATTATAATGTGGCATTTTGAACATTTCAACTAATTAAAAGCAATATTAAAACGTATTTTGAGCTTCATCGCACAGCCCACGATAATTGCTGGGCACCTCTAGTCCCATTTGTTAATCTTTCTGAGCCTGGCTTCCTAATTTATAAGGCAGCGCTGTTGTTTATATCTTCCTTACATCCTTACTGAATTGGTGTGCGAACGCGTGCAAAATTTTTGCTCTAGGGTTCTCAGTAAGACGGCTGTAATTACTGTTGCTAGCCAGTATGCTTTACCAACATCATGGCATAAACACGGACAAGGCCGTGTTTTCATGAATTATTGCACATTTTATAAAATAAGCCTTGCACGTGGGCTCTTTATACCCCATTTTAAAAACACAACTTGGTTTGCAGAATTATTAAATGCTCTTTCATTCCCTATTTCTTCCCCTGGCACCCAAATTATTATTTTTTTTAATCAAAAATGACCTCGCCTAAGCAGTGAATTCACAGAGGTCCTCTCCTCTCCTGTAAGACTTGTAAAACATCCCTGGAGCAACACAGAAACGCTATTTAGAAGTAGAGAAAACGTGTTTAACTTCTAGGGGCGACTCCTCTTGCCGGTTTTTCCGGGGAAGGCAGCTGTGCACGCAGCTGGACGGGCGCGGGCGGAGGCGTGGCTGCAAAGCCCGCAGATTGTCCAGCGTCCCCGGTGCCGCACTGTCCCCTGCTCGTCCGGACGTCAGCTGCGCGGGCGGCGCCGGCCTTGCTGGAATTGCACAATGCCCGACTCCAAAGGCGTCCTCACGGGCCCGTTCCCGGAGCTTAGCAACCGTCTGCTGATGACTGGTGGTTTACAACATCCCACACAAATGGTGTGTTATTTTAAGTCGCGCTGTGGCATCTGGGCTTTCTAGGCCCCCCCCCCGCCCCCCGACCACCACGTGTGGAACAGCCATACAGCAGCTGCCTGTGGGCCGCGTTAGCATCTGTCTCTCTCACGCGCCCTGTCCTGGAGGGTGAATTTTCCAACCGCCACGCAGCCCCGAGGTGGCAATGTTGAACAGCTCTAGGATCTCGCTAGAGCATCTCTCTGGCCCAAGTTCAGGGTTATGTGGGAGGTTCCTGACCTTAGCTCATTGTACTGGCTGCAGCTCTGTGCCTTAAGGGCTTCTCAGACCACTGTGGTCTGGGCTCCATTCATGCATTTAGGCAGTTTCTCAAGTGTTTTGTGTTTGTTGTGTTTTTTTTTAAAATAAGATTTTGTTTATTTATTTGTCTGATAGAGAAGGAGAGAGCAGAAGCTGGGGGAGCAGCAGGCAAAGGGAGAAGCAGGCTCTCCGTGGAGCAAGGAGTCTGATGTG
Source organism: Taxidea taxus jeffersonii (assembly GCA_003697995.1). Lineage (NCBI taxonomy): Eukaryota > Metazoa > Chordata > Mammalia > Carnivora > Mustelidae > Taxidea > Taxidea taxus. Next base: position 26,770 of record RCUC01140556.1, read on the forward strand.
GGGCTCGATACCCCGAACCTGGGATCATGACCTGAGCCAAAGGCAGACGCTTAAGTGAATGAGCAACCCTGGCGCCCCTCCTCAAGTGTTTTTTGAATACCATGTATGTGCCAGGCACTGTGCAAGAATCATGCACATACAACAAGCAGGGGACCCAACCCCGGCCCTCAAGGAGGGTAGCCTAGTGGGGAAGTCAGAGTAGTGATTTTTATGTTCTCTTTATGTCTTCTAAGTGTGAGCTACCAAGGGCAGTATTCAATAAACATTTTTTGTTCAGAAAATAATTCCTAAATAAATACTAAAATCACTTCTCATTATTTAATTTGGAAAGTGTGAGCTAACTGAAATGTTTTTAGAAGCTCTTACCTTTTTTTAACATCTTAATTTTATTTTTTTCAGTGTTCCCAGATTCATTGTTTATGCACCCCACCCAGTGCTCCATGCAATACGTGCCCTCCTTAATACCTTAAGAAAATCCCCATAAAAACCAAAGCCTCAAAGGCCCATCCCAAATCATTAACATTTCCGTTGGGACCCGCCTTTAAAATCATATGATCCTTCTGTGGATCATATGATGCCTCTCTAAACTTGGAGTTTTGGGGCTGATTATCTCCTACTTATGGAAGGAGACAGACTATGGAAATAGCTTCCTATCTCTTCCCCATTGGGTCCATCCTCTTTGTCTTTCTAAAATGCAAATCTGATTATTTAAAAAAAAAAAATCCTTCAGTGGCTGTGCACGGCGTGCAGTGATTTCCCACCAGAGGGGAAACCTCCCGCTGGACTGAGTGTATGGGAAATGGGAGCATATCAGCGCCACCTCAGGGATTTTTCAAACCAACCCCCGCCCCCACACACGTGTAGGACATCATCACCTTCCTTCTTTCAAGTCCTTCCAGCCAACGCATCACACATCCCACCTGGTGAAAATCACTGCCATGTTGGCTCAGCGATGAGCATTCTTTGTCTCCCTCCATTACACTAAAGCATGGAAAAGCCCGAGGAGCCCGCACTGCAGAATAAAGTCCCAGTTCCTTAACACGCCATGCAAAGTCCCCTTTAACATCCTCCTGGCTGTCCCTTCCAGTCTCGTTTTCAACCACTCCCCATTTGATGCTCTACGAGCCAACCACATCAATCTGGGTAAATTCTTTTTTTTTTAAATTTTTTAAAAAATTTTAAATGATTTTATTTATTTATTTGACAGAGAGAGAGAGAGAGAGAGAGATCACAAGTAAGCAGAGAGAGAGGGGGAAGCAGGCTCTCTGCCCAGCAGTGAGCCCGATGCGGGGCTCGATCCCAAGACTCTGAGATCATGACCTGAGCCGAAGGCTTTTTTTTTTTCTTTTTCAATGCAGTCTGGGTAAATTCTTGAACAAGACCTGGTTTTTCAGACTTCTGTTTCTTTCTGCTGTTCCATTTACCCAGAACGCATTTCTCCCCTTACACAGTAGTGATTTTCCACGGAACCTTTAAGAAGCCACCCGTAGCTCTGTCTTCAGCCAGACCCACTCCTGGATTCTAGGACCAATCGGCTGTTTAGAGAAAATATCTAAGCTCCTGGTCTCACCCCCCCCTAGGCATTCCACCTAACGCTGGCCACATCTCAGTTATCCGTAACTCCATTCTTCTGGCTGACTCCCCACCTCAAAATTCAAGTCTTTGTTACAACCTATGAGGACGTGTACGATCAGATCTCGCTTCCCACCATCCTCCCCTCTCCCGCTCCACTCCAGCCACACTGGCCTCCTATTCCTGAAACACACCGAACGCCTACTGAAAAAGGCTGGATGAATGGTAATGTAACTAAAGAGGAGGCCGAAATCCAAGCCAGCAAGAGAATAGGGTTGTCATCAACAGCAACAAGCCGGTTTGCGCTGCGGAGCTGCAGCCAGGCTCAGGAATCGGCAGCGGGTCTCTGGCGGGGAATGCAGCTCAAGTGGAAAGTGGGGCTGCACAGGCAAAGCGTACTGGGACTCCAGCCAAAGATGAGGCTTTGACTCCCTGGAGAGACTGAGAAGAAGGATTCTGGATTAAACACATAGCACAGCTGACAGTGGAGACGCTGTACTTAATCAGAGGATAAGGGAGACCTCTGGCTCCCTTCCTCCATGACTTTGAGAGCACCAGCAGTCAGGCCTTTTAAGTACCTCCCTCTGCAGCCTTCCTCCACGGAAGTCACCAAGGAAGACAATGAAGACGTTCTCTGGTTATGGTTGGTCTGTGCAGGGGAAGACTCAGTAATATTTAGGAAGTCATGGAGCCAAGCCTTCACAATTCTGAGGAAAAGTGATTTCCAACCTACACTTGTTGGTTCTTCTTCAGAAATCACTGGGAAGATATGTTCCACTAAGATGAGATATTAATCAAGAAAAAGGAAGCACGGGGTTCAGGAAACAGAAGACTTGGCCAGCAAAAGGCATAGAGAATCCTCACAATGATGGAGAAAGGAGATCTGAGGACAACCAACATAGGGGGAGGGCTGATCCCAAGGACAAGAAGAACCACCTAATTACATAGAAGTGATTGAACAGAGTGGAGAGATTCCCACGCATATTGGAAAAGTTTAAGGATAAAATGAAATGGCTTGGCGACTAAGCAAATGAAAAAAAAAAAAGAAAGAAATAGTCTTTAACTTTGGGGAAACCAAAGTTCTACACAAAAGGAAGTAAGACAGTATTGTACGTGGCTAACCGGCGAGTCCTGTTGAGCATAATTACAGCATGTAACTATGGCAGCTGTGTTGGAAAGTTAGGGGTGAATGAAACAGGTGTGAAGAGAGGGGAGATGGACAAGAGAGCTAAATCCTCTTCCCTGGTAGGAAGATTTAGACTTTACCGTAAACAAGGACATCGTGGACACAACAGCTAAGGCAATCAGAAATTGGTTGCTTTTGGGGGCACCTGGGTGGCTCAGTGGGTTAAAGCCTCTGCCTTCGGCTCAGGTCATGATCCCAGGGTCCTGGGATCGAGCCCCGCATCGGTCTCTCTGCTCGGCAGGGAGCCTGCTTCTCTGCCCGCCTCTCTGCCTACTTATGATCTCAGTCTGTCAAATAAATAAATAAAATCTTTAAAAAAAATTAATTGGTTACTTTTGGAAAGGACGAGTGTAGAGTGAGAAAGGACTGGGCAGGACATGTTTAAAAATACAAGCCTTTCAGATTTTTTCAATCATGTATGTTTATAACTTAGGGAAAAAAAATCCACAACCACAAAAGAAACCCCTAAAACAGAGAGGGAAAGTATATAGCCAAGAAGAACAAGAAAGTCCTAATGCAACCTGGGCCTTTATGCTTCACATGGTGTCTTGTTTAACAGAGCTTGAACCTATTAAAATAGAATATCTAAAAATTAAATATTTAGACTATGTAGGGGATTGCATAATTTCTCGGTCATTTCCTGAGAAATGTCAGTAGCTGACTGGCGTTATAACATAAAGCAGATATCTAGTTGAAACATTGCTGGAAAAGTATGTTATCTTTGCCAGTGAGCTAAATAAGCTGCAGAAACTGACCTCTTCTCAATAGGGACATAAAGACCGGAGAATCTAGCAGACGGGCTTTGCCAACAGAAATAAAATGAGCGCAGGAATAAGCATGGACAGGAAGTGGGAGAGAGCAAAGTCCTCCCTTGCTGGAGCCTGTTTCCCCCCTTGCAAATTTTGGACACTCAACCAGATCATCTCAAGTTCCTTTTTTAGCACTAAAGTTCAAGTTAGACCTTCACAAGTACCACCCTAGCCCCTTTTATTTCCTGAATTAATAATCTATGGCATAGGGCACCTGGGTGGCTCGGTCCATTGAGCCTTTGGTTCAGGTCATGATCCCAGAGTCTTGGGATCCGGCCCCACAAATGGGCTGCCTGCTCAGCAGGGACTCTTCTTCTCCCTGTCCCTCTACCCCTCCCCATGCTCATGCTCTCTCTTTCTCTCTCTCTCAAATAAATAAAATCTTAAAAAAGAAATCTATGGCATAGATGACCACATGTCATCTAGTGTTTCCAGAACAGTCTTGGTTTATATCTATTGTTTGTTCCTCCTTCAATTCTTAAAATTGCCTAGTTTAGATGATAAATTATATGGCCCTTCTACCCATGATCATATCCATTTTAATCTTGTCTTATATTTCTAAAGAAAAACACAAATTTACTTTTTAACTTACAAATACAACATCGCACAACTTGCTTTGTCTGAAAAATTTGTGGAGAAATCTCGAACTCCTTTGTGGGTGGTTTGTGAACCATCAACTATTTTTTTTAAAAAACAGAATAAATCATAATGTAAGTTTTTCTTTTAAAAAACATTCAGTGAGCATAACATCCTATTAAAACTATTAAACTTGGAACATTTGCTACTTCTTTAAAATCCTGACTAACGTATTTGTGGAAGAAATAATATCCTAGGTGATACAACAAATTTTAATTATTAAAACAGTCCCAGAATAAGGTCTCCCACCTGCATTTATCAACCATCAGAAGAATGTTGATCTCAAAAGAATGTTCACAGCAGGTGATAAATCCATCAATCATCCATCATCACGGCTGGTTATAAGCTAATCAGTTACCAGCCAGGGAATATGCCCCTTCCACTGCACAGACAAGCTCTGTATGCTGGTAATTCCCAAATCTTCTTTTTTTTCCTTTAATTTTCAATTTTTTATTGTGTTTTATTAGTCACCATACATCATTAGTTTTTGATGTGGTGTTCCAAGATTCATCATTTACGTATAACACCCATTGCTTCATGCAATACGTGCCCTCCTTATTACCCACCACCAAATTTTCTTTAAGGCTAAGACTAAGAGTCCTGCCAATCCCCCGAACTACAGCTTACATATTATTCAGTGAACTTGAAACCCTCCTTTCCTGGTGAGCAGCACTGAAACAGATTCCATAATTGATTACTCAGTTTGCAAGGGAGATTGAACATTGCTGGGTTTTCTGGAAGATACAAAGATTTCTTTAGTTTTGTTCAAACATGCACTATCCCTGATAGAAAACATGTCTAATTATAAAGAACCATGATTCTTTTTAGCTTTTTTTCTATTCTTTTCTTTTTTTTTTCACTTAACCACTTAAGTCCCTGCCTGTGGAAATTTCTTTGTAAGTGAAATATGAGGTCCAATTAGGAAGAAAAAACTTATTTAATCAATTTTGTTTCAGAGATGCACGATTGCCCAATTTTTAAAAATTACTTAAAGAATGAACTAAGGTGTTAGACTGGAACATGGTATAATGACTAATTTACTGTCAGCCCCAACCTAACCAAAACGAAAGGAAAGCTGGATTTGGCGCTCACGTGTGCTTTTCATCCATATTAGAAAGTACGCCTTGAGTTTTTGAATCTGAGATCAGGTTCACTTGGTAGCCTCAAAGAGCAATTTTCCCTTTTTTTCCCCCCGAAATTTGCTTTTGATCATTTCAGACAATTCACCCTTTGGAATGAGAAAGAGAAGAGAGGAATGCTGAATGAGGTTAAGTAAACGGAGAATCTGTCACATAAAGCAAGTTTAAATCCCAGGAACAGCATCCGTGCGGGACAAATGGAAGCATTATTCTTTTGAAAACATTATTCTTTTAAACACTGTGTAACGACATCCTCCCTAGAGATTTCCTCCCTGAAAGAAGAAAAACTACTTCCTCAGAAGTCATCTTCTAGATGCCAAGTATAACGAAGTGAAGTCAAATCTTGTGTTTTCTTTATGTAAGAAGGTTCAGAATTAGAGCTGCAGAAAGGTGTTCCTGAGGGTTTCTCCATATCCCTGTTTTCTGTCGCATACTAGTATCTCCATGAGTAAAAAAGTATAAGGAAAAATAAATGATTGCATTATGACCTTAGACTTTCAAATCAGTGAATGTGTCCTTACTGTAAACTTTGAGCCAAGAATATTTTGTTTTCGAGGAAGAAATCTGCAAGACTCATCTATGCAGAATGTAAGATAATTACTCTTAAGTTCCCTGGAAGTAGATCATTTTCTTACGCTGAAATCTAACCTGTGGGACATGTTCCCAGCACTCTCTGCTCCTGCTACCACAGGAGAATCTGAATGACCATAACTATGGCAATTTTATGTTTTCAATTACTTAAATATCAGAAGTTGGCTTTTGTTTTCAATGCTTAAAGTATGGCTAGTCCACAAAAAGGTGAATAAGCAGAGAAATTATTTCTTTCCATTCAAACACTATTTTATAAATTTAATTAACGCATGTCCAAATGAAGACTTCTCTTCAAAGATTTCAAAGTTGTTGCATACGTGTTTAATGTAATGGAACAAAGAAGGAAGACACCATAGGTAAATCATAATTATGATGTTTATTTAGCAAAATAAACTTAAAAGTTTTCTATTAAAAAACGTAAGAATCATATCCAAACTTTAGCTTCCCCATCTTCTTTGGTATTGAAATCAACGTTTAGGATATAAAATATTTTATTTTGAAGTTGAGCCACTGGGTCTACAACAGTTTTCCCTCTAAGGAAAAGAGAAAATTAAGTTACCTGTAATTGTCTTATTTATTGAACAACCAGTGGATGCATTATGTGTGTGCAGAGACCAACATTGTCAAGGAAATATTCATCACTGATATGCATTTTTCTACTGAAAACACATTTAAAATTTTTAATGATTGTCTGTCATCATTTTATTGTGTTGTCTGAATAGGAATCCGATATGGAGATCCTGCTTTCACTTAACTAATGAACTACTCTCCAAGGAAGTTCACACCCCCACACGAGGACTTAATACTTGGTTTTCGACACGACTACCCCATTAAAAAATTTTTTTTCTGGATTTATCAGAACCGTGTGTTTCAGTCTTTTCCATAAAATAGTATCTGGAAATTGCAAATGACATTAAATTAATATTAATAAAACCGAAAACTATCTAAATCTTTTCCTTAAAGCCAGATTTCTTGTTTCTCCTAAGGGTAATATCACAGGGACTGCTAAATTAGCCAAGGCAAACACTTCCAGAAACACCATCGGACAACCAAGCCACTCTTACTCCTCTGATAAACCTTTGCCTTTCCAATTCTGATTTCTCCATATCCCTGCCTTCTTGTGTGAAAATACGTTCCCCCTTAATTTGTTAAAAGGAATCTGAGATTAAAAAAAAAAAAAAAAGTCCAATAACAAACTGCGGGAAGTTTTGTTTTTTGCATAGACTCTTGGGACCACAAAAACGATCACACAGTGGCCAGCGTTAGGGCTAACACTGGGACTGGGAACAAGAAGAGTACAACCACAATAAAATACAGCTGTCTATTAGGAGGACTGCATAAAGACATCTTTGGCCATGCAGGCTCTGGGCCCTCTGGAAATAAGTCAGTTGCATTGCCAACATGACAAAGAAAATAGCGATGTTCAGGATCAGGAACAGTCTGGTATAGGACGACGACAGCGCCGGGGCCCTGCTGCGCGTCGTCGTCATCCTCCCGGCCTGTCCAGAGCGGCCCTTCAGGGAGCCACCGCTTTTGTGTTTCTCATAGGTCACATCTGCAAAATCTAGAAGGTCTTTCATCTCTTCATCTTC
>ML104171.1:0-10519 GCA_003697995.1 Taxidea taxus jeffersonii
GCCCATCCCCTCCCAGAGCCCATGTTCACGGGCTGGGAATGTCCTTGTATTACTCCCGCCCCTGGCCATTCCCAGCTGCCAGGAAACACCTGTGTAGGAGGAGGGAGACCACACAGGGCTTGGGTGCCTGTGGAGGGCAGGATGGGACACCTAGGCCCATCTGTGTCCTCAGACCCTCAGGCCAAACCTTGTTGCTGCCTCCATTCAAGGGAAAACAGGCGTTTGATCAGCCAGATCAGCCCGGCACCCACCCCTCCCCTCCCTTTATTCTCCAGCCTGGGTTCTACCCACAAGGTCGCTGGGGACATGCCTTCCTCATGGCCCAGCCTCAGTGTCCAGGGCAGGGCCGGCAGGGACCCCCTTCTCTAGCCCGCTCCAGAGAAGCTCCAGAGAAGCTGGTGCTGGGGAGGCAGGGAGGCTAGCCTATGGTGTCTGTGGCCCCCCATTCCATCTGCTCACCCCCTAGCCTCCCCCCTACACCTCCCCAGGCATCTGCCCTGGGCACACAGTTTGGATGCTCAGTCACCGCATCAGCCAATGGTCTCCCAACAAGCATCTTCTGTGGCCATGGAGAGGAGGAGGAGATGCTATTCCTGACCCCTGAATGCTCCTGGGCTGCTGGGGGGTGTCGCCAGATGAACTGTGTCCCCCCACAAAGATATGGCCAAGTCTTAACCCATAGTCCCTGCGAATGTAACCTTATTTAGAAATCAGGTCTTGGCTGAGGTAATTAAGGATCTCAAGATGAGATCACCTTGGATATTGAGGGAGCCCTAAATCCAGTGGCTGGGGGCCTTCCAAGAGAAGAGAGAGGAATATCACAGACACAGAGACACAGAAAGAGGAAGGCCCTGTGAAGACGACACAGAAGCCCAAGCCAAGGCACACCAAGGGTGGTTGGTTGCCACCGGAAGCTGGGAGAGAGGCCTGGAAGAGATGCTCCCTCAAGCTTCCAGAGGGAACCAGCCCTGCCAGCCCCTTGATTTCAGACTTCTGGCCTCCGGAACTGTGAGAGAATAAACTTCTGTGGTTTTAAGCCGCTTTGCTTGTCATCATTTGTTACAGCGGCCCCAGGAACCTCATACAGATGGCATGAACCCCGACGGGCCAGAGCACTGAGCAGAGTGCCCCGGGAGTCTGCGGGCAGAGAGACCCTGACCTGGAGGTCAGAGGAGGCTTCCCAGCCAAGGCCACAATTGGCAGGAGCCTGAAACCTCACAAGGAAGAGAAGGGAGGACCTCACAGAGGAGGGTCCAAAGCGGGACCATTTGGTGTGCTCAGCGCCCTGCTAACTGGCCGGTGGGGCCTTGGCCCAGGGAGGGAAGCTGTGGGCCAGGAGCTGGCAGGGGGAGGGGCGTGAAGGGGATGGGCACAGGGCCTGGAGGCCTTGAATGTCAGGGTTGGGGCAAAGAGGAGAGAGGCAGGAATCTTGGCTGAAAACCAGAAAGGTCTGGATGGCTTACTCGGCTCCCGGAAGCACGGTAGGGAGAAAAGGGAGGTGAGATCCAAGTGGGCCTTGAGCACCACCTGTCAGAAGAACGCTGGGAAGCAGAGGTCAGCTCAGCATAAACAAAAACTTTCTCAGGGTCAGAGTCTCCCAAATCAGAAGCATCCCAGAGAGGGACCGAGCTCCCCACCGAAGAACAGAAACATGAGTGCCCGGCACAGGGCTCAGCACTGGGTATGGCTTATTCCAGCTGGTCCCTAAGGGTGTCTTTCCACCGGGACACCCCACACATTGCCTAGCTGGGCCCTTCTCCCCTCCCCACTCAGTGACTCGATTGCCTCAAGGCTCCCAAACCCACTTTCCGGCCAGACTCTACAGCCCATCACCTGTGAAGACATGGGTGTCATCCCTCGAGGCCCAGAACTCAGGAATAACAGGTAAGATTCTTGCTTCTACCTCCCAAAGGAAAGGCTGACTCTCCTGGACCTCAGAGCCCCAATTCCTGCCCCAAGAGTCCCCTCTCCTTGGGGAAAACCACTGCAGGCCCTTTCTAGAATGTGCCTACTTTGCACTAAGTATCTGACATCCTCGAACCTTCTCCACAACCCTCAGAGGCAGCACACGTGGTTAAGGGCACCAGAGTCACTTTGTGAGCTTGGGTAAGTTCCCTACCTTCTCGCTGCCTCAGTTTGCCCAAACTGCAAAGCAACTGGAACCGCCTCCTTAGACCGGTGAGAACCTGGAATGTGGCTCTGTGAGCGACAGCTCTTATTACCACTTTGCAACCAACGGGGAAACCAGATCTGGTGCTGATTTCAAGCCTCCTTTGCCCCCTTCACCTGCTGGCATTTTAGGTACATTTTCAGATGAAGGCGGGTCTTAGGGCCCATGAATGACAGACCCTACCCTCTTGAAGCTCACAGTCTGATGGAGGAGGCTAACTTGTAACCAAGCAATGTGATGAGGGAGTGTAGGGCCTGGTGGGAGCACAAAGGAGTATGACTAGCCCAATCTGAGGGGGAAGGGCTTCCCAGAAGGCTTCCTGGAAGGGGTGACTTTTAAGCTAAGACCTAAAAGATGACCAGGCATTGGGCTATGCAAAAGGGGTGGGAGAAGGCATTCCAAGCAGAGGAAACTGGGCCATAAGCTCCATGAAAGCAGGGAGGCGGACTGACCTGATCAACCCAGCATGTCCAGCACCATATTTACTAGGAGGTGCCCAGTAAGTATTTGCCAAAGGAATGAAATTTAGTTGCAGAGGGGAATGGAGCAAGACGGGCTGTGCAGGTGAAGAGGGGCCATGCAGGGCCTTGTGGGTCCCGGTGATCTGGACTTTATCTCAAGGCCTTAAATGCAATCCAGAGCAATTATTTTCTGCTGGGATGAGAGGGGTAAGTTGGGGAGGGGCAGATCTGGAGTTTCTGCCACCCAGCACCCACACCTGGGCTTTAGTTCCAAAGCTCCAGCCTGCTGATCCACCCAGCCCTGGGGCCTCCTTCCCTGGGCCTGGGCCTTCCCCTGACTTCTCCAGCCCTTGACCTCTGCCTGTGCACCCTTCTCCTGACCACAGCCCGACTCTGAGCCTTTGTTTGAGTCTTAGTCTGGCTGCCGACGCAACCAGCAGCTGGGGCTCCCTCTGCCTTTTGCAGCTGTTTTTTTGCCACTAGGGACTCCATCTAAGCAGCTCAGTTTTCCCATCTGTACAATGGGCACTGTTCATCCTTTCTCACAGTCTTGCTGTGAAGAGCGGTGAGATGGGGGTTAGCCACCGGGAAAGTTGGGACACGAGGTCAGGTCTGTCCTGCAGGCTCAGGCTCTCTCCATCTCCAGGCCCTGGGAAGAGAGTCAAGGCCCACTTATTAAGTGCCCGCTGTGTGCCTGGGCTGGACTGGGAGACAAGTCCCTCATACCTAATGAGAATGTTGATTTTGCGGGAGGTTCATCACAAGGGGTAGGATTGTGATAGGGGACACTGTGGGGTTTAGAGCGGGAAGTTACCAGAGGGCCAAGGGGTTGGGGGACTTCTGTGGGAGGCTCTTCAAAGACAGCTTCGTGCTTCCAACCCTGTTTGCAAGGGCCTACAATACGGAAAACTGGGGAAATTATTGCCTTCAACCTAAGAAAAGAAAATCAAAGTTAGTATTTGATCATGCAGGAATATTTTGCCGACTCGTAAACTGCACTTCAGTATGGGGTGATTAAGAATCAGTATTCTTGGGGTGCCTGGGTGGCTCAGTTGGTTAAGCAGCTGCCTTTGGCTCAGGTCATGATCCCAGAGTCCTGGGATCGAGCCCCACATCAGGCTCTCTGCTGGGCAGGGAGCCTGCCTTCCTCCTCTCTCTCTGCCTGCCTCTCCGCCTACTTGTGATCTCTGTCAAATAAATAAATAAAATATTTAAAAAAAAAAAAGAATCAGTCTTCTTCATCGTGACATGTGGACACATTTGTGTGATGTGTTATGGAGAAGAGAACCTGGGGCCTTAGGAAAGTCTTAAATGACCCTGGGCCCCAAATTCTTTCCCTACTTCCCCAGGCCTGAAATTCCCTTGGCTCAGCACATTTGGGGGTAAGACCAAAAAGGTGTGGCACCACTGCCAACAGGCCCTGTTAAAGCAAAAGAACCACAGGAAAGCACCTCCTGACCTCTCCCCAGGCACTGCACAAGTCCAGCTAAATCATGATGCCTACAGTCTAGACTCAGACGCCCATCTTGGCTCTCATCTGTCCTACCCACCCCTGAGGACCCAGCACTACAGAGGTGGATGGAACCTGGACGTGGGCAAGGCGGCTAGCTCCAGAAATCATGCCACACCCTCCCCCTCGAGGGTCCCTGGGATAGAGTTGGTCTGGATACTCCCGCAGGGGAGAAATGAATGACTGAAGATTCTTCTCCCAGGTAATTCTTAAGACTCTGCTTCTTTTTCTGGCCTGGGAGGTGGCAAAATATTTTCTCTTAATGTCTTGGGAAGCCAGAAATCAGGGCAGATATTTTTGTGGCATTTGGCATTTTCTCACCTGTATCTTCAGCTTCTTGTCTAGCCCTCCCTGTCCCTTAGGGCCACACTTTTTTTTTTTTTTAAGATTTTATTTATTTGTCAGAGAGAGAGAGAGAGAGCGCACAGGCAGACAGAGTGGCAGGCAGAGGCAGAGGGAGAAGCAGGCTCCCTGCCGAGCAAGGAGCCCGATGTGGGACTGGATCCCAGAACGCTGGGATCATGACCTGAGCCGAAGGCAGCCGCTTAACCAACTGAGCCACCCAGGCGTCCCAGGGCCATACATTTAAGCTTCAGCAAGATACCTTGCTATTCCTCAAACACACCAAGCCTTTCTAGCCTCCAGGCTTTTGCTCAATGCAATTCCTTTTGCCTGGAATGCTTTTTATATGCTTCCCTCTGTATAAAACTCCTCCTCATCCTTCAAAACCCTCTCCTACAATGCTTCAGTTCCAGAACTGTTCCAACGGGTCATTCTCTTTTCCCACAGAAACTTGGCCTTCCTTTTAGTGTAACAACATAGAAAGTCCATCATGAAAGTATTTCTTTCTTCCTTTTTGCGGGGGGGGGGCAGAGGGAGACAGATAATCTTAAGCAGTCTCCACGTCCAGCATGGAGCCTGATACAGGGCTCCATGTCATGACCCTGAGATCATCACCTGAGCTGAAATCAAGAGTCCAAGGCTTAACTGTCTGAGCCAAGCAAGTGCCCCGGAAGTATTTCATTCTGTGCCTGTTTCTACGGGATGCTGGCCAGTTAAAGAGCAGGTACCATTTCTCAGACATCTCTCAGTCCTTTAGCGCTTTGTCAATATTTTAAAAATCAATGGGACGCCTGGGTGGCTCAGTAGGTTAAGTGTCTGCCTTTGGATCAGGTCACGATTCTAGAGATCCTGGGATCAGTCCTACATGGGGCTGCCTGCTCACTGGGGAGCCTGCTTCATGACCCCAGCTGAAGGCAGGCGCTTAAGGGCGGAGCCACCCAGGTACCCCACTTCTCAGTGTTTTATATAGTTTGACTCGTTTAAGCCCCCCAACACTCCTACCCCTAACTCCCAACACTCCTACCATGAAAGTTCCCGTATGAGACCGCTTGGTGCTTGCTGGGGAAGAAAGAAATGTGGCCAAGGGCAAACCACTAGCAGGTAGCTGAGGTGGGATCCCAACAAGTGACTACGGAGTAGTAGCAGTAGTAATAGCAGTGAGGAGGAGGAGGAAAGATAGGAGGAGGAGGAGGAGGAATGAGCTGATGAATGAACAGATGACTAAAAGGACCCACAGGAGAAAATCCAATGAAGAGGGACTTCTTCAGGATCAGAAAGGAAATGCTCCCCCTCAGAAATGAAGAGAAACCCTTGGATTCATATCCAGTCTTTTAATAAACCTACCCTGCCTTCTCCCACTCCCTCTTATCGTTGCCTCTCACTTGGGAACCGAGCGCTCTGGGTAAAAATAGCGAACCTGCGGGAGTGTGAAGGAAGTCTCGGCAGAGCACCCACCAGGAACCGCGCTCTCACACTGTGTCACCCGCTTCCTACTTCCTGCTCCTCCCTGGAAACCCGGCTTCCTCCCCCTCCTCTGGGAAGCCTTGTCCCACCCCGGCAAGGAACCGAATCCCGCTCAAGCTCGCTGAAGCCGAAGAGGGGGACGTCTCAATCACATTCTGCACCTCGAGGCGCCCCGCCACGGCAGCCAGATGTCCACAAACGACAAGGCTCAGGGACGTGGAGCCGTCAGGAACCCTAATGGCTTCCCTCTGTGGCTCCGCCCCCTTCTTCCCACTCCGCAGACCCCTCACCGGGGAGAAAGGCCACCCCAAGCTCCGCAGACCCCTCACCGGGGAGAAAGGCCACCCCAAGCTCCGCAGACCCCTCACCGGGGAGAAAGGCCACGCCAAGCTCCGCAGACGCCTCACCGGGGAGAAAGGCCACCCTAAACTCCCGGGTTAGCAGCTTCTAGAATCCCAACCTGGGCCCCCTTCCCTGAGAGAGCTCTGATTGGCTGGCGTGGGTCAGGTGATCGGCCCTGCTCCAATCCAGTGTGGCCAGGCGTGCTGTCACGTGGTCCAGGCAGGGCTGCGCAGGCCTGCTCTTGGAGGGGGGAGGGGCCGAGTAAGGGGCGTTGACGGCCGCGTGAAGGGGTCGGGGCCACCTGCGTGCTCCTTTCTCAGCTTTACGCTTCCTGCAGAATTTATCTCTGTCTGCGTGTGTTGACTGCCCTTCCTGTGCAGTGCAGTGTGAAGTCCAACCGCCTTCTTTGCTTGCATTCTGAGTCGGTCGTGTGTGCCGGTCTTTGCGCACAAACCCACGCGAGGACCCCAGCATGGGGTCGGGACAGACCCCCCTCACCCGGGCATGTGTTGGTTCAAGGCCTTCACCCTAACCCGTCTTCTGGCCCGTCTTCCTCGGTGTACCGCCTGTGCATGGTTTGATGCTCTGCTGTTGCCGGCTTGCAATTCACAGTAATTTTTCAAAAAAGTCAGCATTTACATTTTGCACCAAGCCCTGCACATTATGTAGCGGGTCCTCCTCCTCTGTTTGCCTCCCCTTGAGATCTTCTTTCCACCCGGACCATCTTAGTCTGCTTGGGCAGCCGTAACAAAATACTATAGGCCGGGCGGCTCACACAATTGAGTTTCTCAGTTCCCGAGGTCAGAAGTCCAAGATCAAGGTGCTGGCAAAGTCCGTTTCTGGGGAGCCCTCTCCTCCTGGCTTGTAGAGGGCCACTTTCCACTTTGTCCTCACACGGCCTCTTACTTTCAAGCGCCCTGTGGACAGAGAAAACGCTCTCTGCGCTCTTTCCCTCTTGTAAGGAAACCAGCCCGAACTGATTAGGGCCCCACCCTTACAACCTTATTTAACCTTAATTACTTCCCCAGGGGCCGGGTCTCCAAATACAGTCACCCTGGGGGTTAAGGCTTCAACACAGGAATTTGGAGAGGACATGATCCACTCCAGTCCGTAACACCAGCCTTCTAGGTGCCTGGCCCCTGGGCTTGCCTCTCCTGCACAGACTCACGCCTGCCCCTTTAGATCGACCAGGTGGCACTGTCCCTTGGAGTTGACCCCCGATTTTCGCTCTCGGTCATGGTTCATCTTGCCTTGGCTGCTTCACCCTGGGCAGCACCCTGTTCAACCCAGTCTACCCCTTTGTCTGACTCAGCCCTCCAGGGCAAAGAGCACTCACGCCCTTCAGGGACAGCTGGGGCTGTCTGACTGGTGTTTTTCACACCTGCCAAACTTATAATCTTCGGGCTTGTTAGGATCCACCCTTGCCCTGCATGCTGTTTCTGCCCAGCTCTCACTGCTCCCATGACTGGCCTCAGAGTTCCCTCCTGTGTGTCTTACCTCACCCCAATAGAGCTCCCACCAAATCCTGTTGTAGGGGTCGCTTTTAAGCAACAGGCTTGAGCAGTGAGAACTTGAACACGGCAAAGGCCCACGGTGACCACGGAGATGAATGCAAACAGGTGCATTAAGCCATAGGCCCTAACCGGTCAATGCTATGGATGACCAGGCACAGTTACCAAAAAAGGGGAAATCCCATACATCCCCTTACTCCCTCCCTCTCCCTATAACTGTGGCCAGTCCCCACCACCTGTGGCAGTCTCCCCTGTCCTGCCTCCTGTTCCCTTGCAGCGTATTCAGTACACTTCTATCTCTTTAGTTCTGCCTCGGGTGAATTCTTCCCTCACCTGCTCGGCCGGTCCCCACCCAGTCAGGACATCCCACACAGTAGCCAGTTTTGTGCCTGTTGGGCCACTGGTCTCTTCACCATGATAGTAACTCTTACCACCATCTTCACCCTGATGCACGGGGTTGGCGCAGAGTGGGCCCCAGAAATGATAAGGTGCTCTTTGAAGGTGGGGCTTAGTCCTGTCACCTCTGATCCCCTTCTGCTCCTATCCAGTTGTGCCGTGAGGACCACCCGCAGGGACAGAAAGGGAGCCGGCCATTTCTAGGCCAAATGGGAGAAGAATCTATTGGGTTCTTAATTATTTGGCTTTAAAAAATTAGAGCTGCCTTGGGGCGCCTGGGTGGCTCGGTTGGTTAAGTGTCGGATTCATGATTTTGGCTCAGGTCATGATCTCAAGGTCATGGGAGGGAATGCCACGTCAGGCTCCAAGTTCAGTGGGGAGTCTGCTTGAGATTCTCTCTCCTCCTCTCCCTCTGCCCTGCCTGCCTGCCCTCCTCCCGCACGGGCGCTCTCTCTCTCTCTCTCTCAATAAATTTTAAAATGACAACAACAGCAAAACCGGAGTGCCAAAGAACCCAGATAACCTCATGGCCCTTGGTCCTTCTTTTCATTCATGCATGTCTTTAAGAAATACAGTCATTAAACTTTTTCTTAAATTACAGAAGCCCTATCAATGTACCAAACATCTCAAACAAGTGGCTGTCATTTAGCATCTGAAACACGAAATTTGGTACGAAAAACCAGAATCTCTAACTCTTGTCAGGCTCAGCTCCCTTTGCCCACGGTTCTGCTCAGTGGCAGCAAAATCCTAATACTGCCAATTTAGCATTGGGCACTTTCCATTTACACTTAAATCTCATAGTCTTGGAGAAAGTTTGGCTTCTATTTTTGACCTTAGCTCAAGGCAGAATATTCATGTCACTTTGAAACCTCATGCAGTTGAGACAAGGAAAATAAATGGACCCCATGAAAAATGGCTTTTTTGGCTCCTTTTCCTGCTTCTGTTCTAACTTGCCCTACCTTCCCACCTCCTGCACGCATTGTAGAACAGATAATGTGTGTCCTTTTCGTAGAGGCCAAGGGTTTAATGATTTCTTTAGAGTCTTTCTGCACAACAGATAAGATCTAAGGAGTGACTGGGCATTCTCCAAGACCACTGACTCCTTGAGAACCCGAGCTCCTGGCCCTAAGTGACTTACAGGGGGCGCGTATATACTTGTCCTTGCTCCTGGATGCCTGAGAAGACGTGTGCACCAGGCCCCAATCCTCAGTAGAAAGCCCAGGCCCCAAGCCAAGAGGAGAGTCACGCTTACTTCCTTTCCGAGGCTCCCAGATGCTCTGTCTCTGTCTGCAGCTCTTTATGTCTTCAAAAAACTCTGCTCTCACTTCCTCTCAGCTCACATTTGATTTCTATCCTGTGTGAAGCTGAGGACCTTCTTGGCTCGTCCTGTGGGACACCCTCTAAAGGAGAGCACATTAATCAGCTGTTTATTTATGCATTTGCATAAACACACAGATTTGTGTGTACACATTTTTTTTCTGTTATTTTTGCCGTTTGGAGCCAGCTTGCTTGGGTTCAGATCCCCACTTCGCTATTTACTACACGCGCAACCTTGGGAAAGTTACTCAGGCTCTGTGACTCAGTGTTCTCATCTGCAGAATGGGAATAACAATAGCGATGAAGTCACAGAGTTGTGAAATTTACACTGAGGGAGAGGCTAGCCCACGATGCGTGGTACAGGGTTACTTGTGACCATGGCACTGTTTGTGCCAAAGACTGACCTCATGCTTTCACTCTCTTGCAGGGTATTTTATTTTATGGGAGCATTATAGTCTCCTGTTGATGGGCCAAGGCTGTTTCTAGTTTTGGTTATTACTAATAACACTGCAACAAACACAGTTATTTTTAAAATTTACAGCCCAATCGCCTCCTCCAGAGGTTACACCAGGGATTACACACCTGTGAACACTGACTCTATCCCTGTGCCCTCATCACCACCGGTTTCCCTTCCAGTGGGAAGATGGCGGTTCATTGTTCTTTTAATCGGACTCCCTCTGGTTACTGTGTATAGAAGCTCCTGCGTATTCTGGCCACAGATCTTCCCCTTGCTTTAGAGGTTTACATATTTTTCCCCCACTGCCTCTTGTCTTTTTTCTCTTTTGATACTCTTTTTTTTTTTGATACTCTCTTTTTTTTTAAAAGATTTTATTTATTTATTTGACAGAGAGAGAGAAAGAGCGAAGGTACAAGCAGGGGGAGGGGCAGAGGGAGAAGAATAAGCAGGCTTCCTGCTGAGCAGAGAGCCCAATGCAGGGCTTGATCCCAGGACTATGGGATCATGACCTGGGCGGAAGACAGACGGTTAACCAACTGAGCCACCCAA
>ML104171.1:15519-34737 GCA_003697995.1 Taxidea taxus jeffersonii
CTCAGGGTATCTGGGTGGCTCAGTTGGTTAAGCATGCCTTCAGCTCAGGTCATGGTCCCATGATCCTGGGATTGAGCCCTGCGTTAGGCTCCCTGCTTGGAGAGGAGTCTGCCTCTCCCTCTGTCTCCCCCTCATGCTCTCTCTCTCTCTTTCTCAAAAAAAAAGTCTTAAAAAAAAAAAATCTCCAACTCTTTAGATACCAACTAGATGCCCTGCAATTTGGTTCTCACGCTAGCCACTTGGATTTAGCACGGACCCTACAGGCTAAGGGCTCGGTCCCACAAGATTGTTCCCACTTTAGAAGCCAGTGATAGGTCACAGGTATAAGGATAAGTCACACCTGCTTCTGACCAACTGGCTACACATCAGGGATTCAAGTTCAACAGTTTGCTAGAAAGGCTCATAGAACTCAGGGAATCCTTGTTTGCCGATTTATTGTAGAAGATATGGTAAAGGATATGGATGAACAGCCAAATGGAAGAGAAGCATGGGGCAAAGGATAGGGAAAGGATGTGGGGCTTCCAGACTCTCTCCAGTTTCTCCAGGAGAACCACCCCTCCCACTGCCTTGATGTGTTCACCAACCAGGAAGTTCCCTGAATCCCATTGTTTAGAATGTTGTGGAGGTTCCATTACATAGGATGATTGATTAAATCATTGGCCATTGGTGATTGAACTCAATCTCCAGCCCCTCTCCTCTCCCAGGGGTCCAGAGGTGGGACCAAAAATTCCAACCCCTCCAGTCCCAGGATTGCCTCCAACTTCCAGATGTCTCCTCGTTAGCACAAACTTGGGGTGTGATTTAAAGGGGGCTTATTATGAGCAGCAAAAGATGACCCACCCACCCAGAGAAGTGGGGTCCAGAGAAGACCCCCCACTGACAACTCTGAGGCTGGGTAGAGTGGCGGGCTCCCTTTTCTCCCATCCTTGCCAACATTTGTTATTTCTTGTCTTTTTGCTAATGGCCATTCTAACAAGTGTGAGGTGACATCTCATTGTGGTTTTGACTTGCATTTCCCTGAAGACGGGTGACGTCCAGCAGCTTTCCTTGTACCTGTTGGCCATCTGTGTGTCTTCTTTGGGAAAATGCTGATTCAGATCCTTTGCCCATTTTTTAAATCAGATTGTGTTTTTGCTATTGAGCTGCGTGAGTTCTGTATGCATTTTGGATATTAACTTCTGATGAGGGGTTATACATATTTTCTCCCATTCCATTTTCATTTTATCAGTGGTTTCCTTTCTGAGCAGAAGCTTTTTAGTTGACATAGTCCCACTTCTTTATTTTTGCTTTTGGTGTCAAATTCATGGAGCAGCTACTATGTGTAAGTTATGGGGGATACAGCAGGTCCCAAAGCATATCAAGTTCTTGACTCATGAAATTGATATTGTGGTGGCAGAGAGAATAAGAATAAGAACATATGTTGGCCAGAATAAGCGGGTAAGGTGTAGAGAGGAAGGATGGGAGAGCTGTTTTAGGTAGAAAAGTCAGGGAATTCCTTTGTGATGAGGCAATTAATGATCAGAGATTGAAGAGAAGTGAGGCAGGTTTTGCAGGAAAATATTCCCGGTGGAGTCAACAGTAAGTGCAAAGGCCCTGAGGTGGGAGAGTGTGTCAATTTGCTTAAGGAATATCCAGGAAGTCATTGTGACTGAGCTGAGGGGCAAGGTTGTAGGAGGGGGGAAAGGTAGCCAGACGGTGTTGGGTGGTGTATGCCATGGGATTGATGTGCACAAACAGGAAGCCATTTCCAAGTCTTGAGAAAAGTGCCCAGATCTGACTTTAGCTTTAGAGGCTTAACCCTTGACAAATGTGGAAAGTAGATGGCAGGGGGCCAAATTGGAGCGGGACCACCAGATAGGAAACCATGAACATGGTCCTAATGAGAGGAGATGGTGGCTCAGCCCAGCGCTGTGGCACTTAAAAGGGAGGCCAAGTTCTCAGAGTTTGGATGAACTTGGAAGATGGGGCCAACAAGATTAGCTGGTGGAAGTGACACACAGAGAGTGGGGGATTCGCTATAATGGTTAATTTCATATGTAATTGGGCCCATTGGAGGCCCAGACACTTAGTTAAACATTGTTCAGAGTGTGTCTGTGAGGACATTTCTGGATAAGATTAACATTTGAACTGGTGGACTGAGTAAAGCAGATTGCTCTCCCCAGTGAGGGCAGGCCTCATCCAATCCGCTGAAGGCATGAAAAGAACAAAACGCGGAGTGAGGCCGAATTCTCTCTCTGCCCAACTGTCTTTGAGCTGGAACATCAGTTTCCTCCAGCCTTTGCACTTAGATCCAGACCTGGATTGGGACTTACACTGTTAGCTCTGCCCCTACAGTGAACCTATTTTTATAATAAATCTGTATGCATCTATGTCTCACACTGGTTCTATTTTTCTGGAGGACCCTAACTGATGTGCTACCATTGAGTTTTCTGGTCCTGTCTGTGGAAACCTTGGAGTTGGCAGGGTGGGCCAGATGACTGGGAAGACCTTTTGGGACATGTAAAAGGGAGGCTGTGTGACATGTTAAAGGGGGCTGTGTGACCTTGGGCAATTGACTATTTCCTATAAGAGCTTTATATTTTGGTTGGAGAATCCATCTTGTCCCATGTGATTCCAGGGAAGACAACTCAGACCTGACCAGTCAGAGCTTTGCATTACCTGTCAGCAGTGACTGGTTCGGAGATGAGCCTATGGACAGAGATAAGCATTCTTTCCCTGCGTGCTCCTGGCTATAGGGGCTGGAGATCTGCAGATGGATGAGGAGACCACGAAGAGAGAATGAATCTGAGAGAGAGATGGAGAGAGGGAGAGGGTGATAACACAGGTCCTAGGGATGGCTTTGAGCCCCTGAGCAAGCTGTACCTGAAGCTAGTCTGTGTCTAAACTTTTTTGTTATGTGTACCAATATATTCTTTTCTTCCTCAAGCTGGTTTAGGTTGAGTTTCTTGTTAATTGAAACAGAAAGAGGGGTACCTCGGAAACCATCTAAAACTTTCATTTTCCAGGTAAAAAAAGGTACAGCCCAGAAAAGATGAAGGACTTCCCAGAGGTCACACAACTAGTGAGCAAATGGGTAACTGAGCCCCCTAGCCAGCCAACCAGATCCCCTACTCCACATCTCTAAAGATCTAGGATTCTTGGTTGGGAAGAGGCTGCCGCAGCCTCCATCCCAGGAATGGAGTCTCCATTGTGGAGTGACTCGAAATTCAGAGCGGGAGGACCGTCCTCTCTCAGGGACCCACTGGCTGCAGGGAGCCCACTAGGCAGGCTCCAGCTCACTTTACCTCCCCATGGAACATTTACACCAGTCCCCAGGGCCCTTCTGCTCTGCGAAGGTGAATCGGCAGACATTGGAACAGCTTTGGATTCTAGCCCTCCAAACATCCTGCTGTGTGGACATTGATCTAAGCACACTGACCAGTCACGGTGTCTGGTGTCTGTGCGGTCCAGGAGGCAGCAACTGTGCGAGCAGAGGTGGAGAGGTGGATTGCTCATTTCTAGGGTGGAGCTGAAGACAGAAGGAGGAGGAGGATGTGGAAAGATCGAGAGGGTGTCCAGCGCCAAGGGCAGAAGCAGGGGCCCAGACCTGTGGTCAGCCTCCTTGGCGCCCGTCCTCACCAACCCACCCAGCCCCAGCTGTCAGGATTGCAGCTGGCCCTGGGATGGGGTGGGCCAAGCATCCCACCCTCCGGGAGCTCCTAGCTGGGGTGGTGCGACCCGGCAGAGGAAAGGAGACGGAAGATGGAGCTGTGCCAAGGCATGTCATGGGGGCCTGGGTGTGGAGTACAGAGCACTCAGCCTGGGTCGTCTCACTGGGTGTGACCCATCCAAGCCCGCCTCCCCGCCTGGGCCTCAGAACTCTCATTTGTAAACTGGGAACAGTCCACCTGCCCTCTGCCCAGAGAGTCCCCACCATCCTCTGGGCTGGAGGGGTCACAGGAAATCTTTAAGCTACCCCTTCTCCTCGCTACTGAAAACCCTGTGACAGCTCCCCAGGCGAAGTGGTGTCCTGGTCCTTTGCGCCTTGTCCCTCGTGGACCTGTCCTCACTTCCCCCACTCCCACTTGTCTCCCAGGAAGACGGAGATGTGCCTGGATCTCCCAACACTCCAACTGAGCCATATCCTCGGGCCCTTCCCTCTGCCCGGCGCGCCCTTCCCAGCCCTTCCGCTGTGGGGAGGCACCGTTGCTCCTCTGTCCGCTGATCTGATCGGGAAGCCTTCTCTGCTGCACACTCTCCAAGAGCCTGTCTCTGGGCACACCTGCTCCCCCAGGCAGCTCCCGGAATACGGGTTCATTTCCGTGGCTGTGGCAGTGGTGGATTCCAGGGTCTGTGCCTGTCATCCTGCCTGAAGTCTTCACCAGAGCAGGTCTGAGTACTGGCTGAGCTGACGGCTTGTGTCTGGAGCTCCGAGGAGGGAGACGGGCCTCGTGGGGGTGAGGCAGGGAGGTTCGGTGACAACCACAGTGCAGAGTGCCGAGAGGCTTTCCTCCCACGCCCGTTCCTGCCTTGGCACTAGAGGAGAGACCGCGTCCTGGGAGGCCCCGGGGCAGCTGTCTGGTCTGTGGCTGGGCCCAGTTTCCTGGATCCTAATGCCTGTGGCCCTGCCAAGGCCCAGCCAGGCCAAGGTGAGGTGAGGACACACGGGGCTCTGAGTGCCAGGTTCTCATTGAACGGGCACTTCTGTGCGCTGGCCCTGGGCTCGCGTGTGCGCCTTGGCCTATCTCATCCCCAGGATGCCTCTAGTCTGATGCTATTATTAGTGCCCCCATTTGCCAGAGGTGGCCACTGAGGCTCAGAGAAGGGACCCACCCGGGTCACATCAGGTGAACCTTCTGGAACTGGCTGCTAGGAACCGAGGACCAAATGCTCTAAATGCTTTGTGTGCGTTCACTTGGGGAATACAACAACCTGTGAGGAGGGGTCGGTTTTGTATTTACTGAACAGATGAGGAGACCGAGGCAGAAAGAGGGGCTAGCGTCTCGCTCGAGTTCACCCAGCTAGTAAGTGGCAGAGCCCGGGCTTTAACTCAGGCATTTGGCTGCAGAGCTTTTATATATGTTGCTCTCCTGCCTGATGACGCGGGTGGGGACGAGGGGGTGGCAATGCTGTTCCTTTTCAGAATACAGCATGCCCCGATTTGCAAAGCTTTTGTGCACTTGGCACTTGGGGTGCCCTTTGGCTCAGGGAGATGCAGAGATCAAGATTTCCATTTTACAGAGGAGGGTAATCACTGGCCCAAAATCACTCCCCAAGTTAGTTGCAGGGTAGGGGCTGGGGCCCCAGGTTTGGCACTCAGGCTCGCCTCCAGCCCCTCTGACTATCTGGGCACTTTGAGTTTGTGGTTCCCACCATCCCCAAGGGAAGGGGCTTTGTGTGCACAGGGTGGGCAGAGAGTTCTGGCCTGCTGTGGAAACTTAGTGTCCTTGTCAGTAAAATGAACGGCCTGGATCTGTTGGGCTCCGTGTGCCCTTCCAGCCGAATTCGCTGGCCTTGCTCTGAGAGGTGCTTGGGGACATGGTGTTCCCCGCTTGCCTTGTTGCCTTCCCCGTGATAGCAACCAAGTGGCCCCATTTCCCCTGCAGGATATTTCCCCCCACCTGCTGACCTCCTCCCATCCGGTGCGGTTGGAAGCTGCAGGAAGCTGGGGGAGGAGGTCCAGCCAAGCCCAGAGTGTCCCACTGGCTCAGGAATCGGGGCCTCCTGTTTGATCTGCTTTGTGAGCTCCTACCCTGTTCTGCATCGAAACAGAGCCGCTGGTCATCAGTCTGTCTGCCTGTCTGTCTCCCTCTCAAGCAGAACTGTGAGCCTGAGCACCAAGGTCTGTGGAAAGACCTTGATAAGCAGTGAGCTCTCTGGTTCTGGAAACGCACAGAGGGGCAGGAGGTGGGTTGAAGGGTCCCAGGCCCCTCCAGCTCCTGGCTCTGAGCCCCCATGGCATGGGAGAGGTCTGGGAGGCTCTGCCCTGTGGGCAGCAGGACCGGAACTCCGGGGGCACGAAGCCTGCTCTGCTCTGTGTGACCTTTGGGCACAGGCGGGCCTGAGGGTGGAGCCCTTCGAGAGCTGGCCGGGTCATCTCTCCACACAGGCCACCCCTGCCACGCACATCAGGGAGGCCTCCAACGGTGTCACCTCCTCCCACTCAGACTTGTGATGCAGGCAAAGTCCGCTGAGGTCGGCCAGCTCATTGGCTCAGGAGCTAGCCCGCCCGGAAGCAGCCTTACACCCCCTCCCTCTCACCTTGGTTGAACCCAAGCCCCTATTCGGTGTGGCCCAGCTTGGTGTGGTACCCCTGCCTCCTCCGGTCAACTCACCCCACCCCTGAGAGCTGACAAGGCAAGGGTATCCTCTCTCCTTGACAGAAGCTGAGGCCCCCAGGGGCATGAGTGTGTGAGGGGCAGTGGCAGGGCCGGGCCTGAGGCTCAGGGGCCTTCCCAGTGGCCCGCCCACCCCAGGAGAGCGAAGTCTTCCCGTGCAGACAAAACCAAGACAGGCGAGGCCCAAGGAGGGCACAGCTGGGGATACGGGGGGGGGGGGGGGGGGCGGTGGCCACATGTATGTCCAGGCCTGAGCCAGGGACCTCTCTCCTGTCATAGACCATTCACATGGTCTGCATCTCCCAGATGTGCTAGTTCTCTCTGGGCTTCCCAAGCGGCTCCCTCCACCTGGAACGCTTGCTCCCTCCCTCCCTCGGCCTGGCTAACTCCTACTCCTTATGGCAGAGGACTCAGGACTTCAACGACTGTTTGCTGAGCACCTTCAAGGAGACAGACACCGTCCAAGGGGAGCTGTTCACACTGAGCCAAGAGAATCAGCCCGCATTCTGCAAGTGTCCCGTCCCCAAGGAACCACACAGAGCTGCCAGGAAACAGTTGGGATAGATTTGCCGCTGTCACGAGGAGCCCCCAAATCAGAGGCTTCACACAACGAAGGCCTATTTTGAGGTCCTAGCATGGCTGAGAAGGGTGACAGGGGGCTCTGCTTCTCTGCCACTGTCATCCCCTAACTTCAGAGCGCCCTTGGGTCCTCTGCACTGGGCAGACCTGTGAGCGAAGAGGGAAGCATCGAGGGTGGGCGGGGAGGCTTAGCTCCAGGTTCTGGAGGGGCCATGCGTGCCATGTGTGTTCATGCTCCACTGGCCAGATCTTGGCCACAGAGCCACAGCAGAGTGCAAGCAAGTCTGGGCGATGTCACCTAGCGGGCACATCGGGTTTGAACACCCGGCCAGTCTCTGCCAGGCAGAATCACACAAACACTGTCTTAATTTCTTGGGGCTCCTGCAACTATGCCCCAAATTCTGCGGCTCCAAGCAATAGAAATGTATTGTCTCATGGGGCTGGAGGCTAGAAGTCTGAGACTGAGGTCCTGGAGGCTCCAGGGGATGATCTTTCCTGACTCTGCTGGTGGTCACTGGTCGCTGTGGGCAACCCTAGCCTTCCTGGGCTTGTGGTCACTTCACTGCACTCCACGCCGCCCCCGCCTTCACATGGCCTCGTCCTCTGCGTCTTTTCCTTTGTGCATCTCTCTAAGGAAGCTTCTTTTTGGAGTTAGTACCCCACCCCAAGAATCCAAGATGACCTCCTCATCCCAAGACCCTTAATTTTTTAAAGATTTTATTTATTTATTTGAGGCAGAGAGAGCATGAGCAGGGGTCAGAGGGAGAGGGAGAGGGAGAAGCAGGCTTCTCGCTGAGCAGGGAGCCCGATGTGGGACTTGCTCCCAGGACCCTGGGATCATGACCTGAACCCAAGGCAGACGCTTAACCAACCGAACCACCCAGGCACCCCCTTCCTTCATTTAATTGTATCTCTAAACATCTTTTTTTCCATAGCAAGCAAAAGTCACAGGTTCTGGGGATTAGAATGTGGACGGATCTATTTCGGGGCCACTTTTAGGGCAGGATCATGTGGACTCCTTCCCATGGCAGCTGACCTCCAAGAGGCCAGAAACAGAAGCAGCAAGGCCTCTTAAGGCCCAGCCTCAGAAGTTCCAGATCATTATTTTTACCGCATTCAGTTAGTCTGAGCAGGACAGGGCCCACCAGATTCAAGGGGAGGGAAAATAGAATTCCTCCCCGGATGGGAGGCGTGCCTCACTCACTCAACAATTTATTGAGTACCTAGGATGGGCCGGGCTCTGCGCCAGGTACTGGGGTCCTATTGGCGAGCAGGCCAGGTCCCCACAGAACCTTCTGTTTTGTGGATGACGGAAGTTTATAACTGACAAGCTGGCCACAGAGCATGACAAATAGAGCACCGAGGATCGGGCTAGAAAATCCCTGGGGACACAGAGGCCAGGATGAGCCTAGACGGCAGAGATCTAGAGGGTGACAAGGACACCTCCCCATTCCTTGGCCTCAGTTTCCTCCTCTGGATGAGGGTTTGCCACAGCCATGGACTCAAACTATTCTTCTTGGAGTCCTGGGGCTGCCCAGAGGCGCCCAACAGGCTACTGCAGAGGGTGGCAGAGCAGCGGGCTTCTAAAATTTGTGACTCATTGGCCTGGAAGCTTCTGATTAGCTGCCAGAGTCCAGCTTCCAAGCCAGGCCCCCAGTCTCTGATCCCAGTGGCTGTCTAGAACAAGATTTCTCCAGGAGCCCTCTTGTTCCTCAGTGGCCCTGCCGGGGTTCTGGGCTCTGTGGAAACAGGGAACCTCCCTTTCCGTCTGGTTGGACCCTCTTCCCACCATCCCAGGACAGACCTCGCACTGGGACACCCCTTACCTTTGACCTTGGGTCTACTTCAGCCAAGGGACCCCATAAGAAGTGCCAGTGTCTCTGAAAGAGCTCAGACTCTTTGGGGTAAGACCCTCCCTTCGGTGTAGCCTTGGATGAGCCCCTCGCTCTTTCTGGGCCTCGGAGGGAGCCCAGCTTCATGACGGTGAGCACAAAGGCAAAGCACGCTCCCCAAAGCTGGCTGGAGGTCCGCAGGAGGGGAGGGGTGGCAATTCCTCTGGAGAGTGAGGTCAACAGAAGAGGCAGGAAAGACCTAGCCTCCTGGGGATCCATGGGGGACCCATCCCTGGTGCCCCTGGCCCACCATTCTGGCAAATTCTGAGCTAAGCCTTTTCTCCATCAGGCAAACTAATCACTAGGCACGTAGTTTACTTTAGCTTGGCAATCTTTATTCCTGGGTTCAGCCCCTAGGTTGGGAACAGAGTGTGGGTGGGGCCAGGGGTGCCCAAAACAATAATTCCTTCTTCGCTCTGGGCCTCAGTTTCCATTTCTGTCGCACAAGGAGGGGAGGCTTCCCCTGCTTCCTCCCTTGGGACACTGTGAGGGTAGGAGTGACCACATACAGGCCTGGGCCTTTCAGCCACACATCTCCAGTACTGACAACTGTCCTGACTCAGTCCTTGCCCCTGGAGGGCTCGCTGTCAGGGAGGGAGACCCGTCTTGCCCACCACTAGCTGCTGGCAGGTGGGGCGTGGGGGGTGTGGGGGGACAGGCAATGTCCAAGAGCCTCTCAGCCATGGGTCTGGCTTCACTGAGCTCTGTCCTGGAAGTTCATGACTGGGCTTGTGTGGGGTGAGGGGTGTCAACACCCCTACTTCTAGGCAGGTGAGGCCCTCATACCTGTCACTGTCCCGGGATGCCCCCTTGCCCAGAGGGCAGAGTCCACCAGGAAACAGAGCTGAGCCCCCTTCTTCTCAGCCCTTTTGGGGTCTTCATAGCAGGCTGGCCTTGGAGTGGAGGGCCAGGGCCGAGGGGCAATCACAGGACCCTCGGGTGAGCTGGTGGCGGAGGCCTTGGCACACAGTGGAAGGAAGGCAGGAGCGGTCCACGCAGAGGGGTCCAGAGGACCGCGAAGTGGTGGGTCAACAGACATGGCCATGACGTCTGGGTGCAGCGGGGGCCAGCACCACTTCTGACACCCTTAGCTGGTGGTGCCCTGAGGGTGCTGTGGGGAGGCTTGCCGGCTCAGGGTCACACCAGGGAAGCTGGAGACAAAGCTCTTCCATCTTCTTCTCACCTGCTGGAAGACAGAGGAGGGGGGAGATCAGGGCCCCTGTCTCACAGCCCTGTGGTGGGCTCCAGTGTTGTTCCACCTACTGCCACGAGGTGGTGGTAGACCGCAGAGACAGGAGCACAGCTGGGGGGGCACCTCTTCCAGAATAAGGAAGGAGGGCCAGGATCCCGCCGCTCCCACCAAGGGGGTCAGGATGCCCTCTTTCCTGGGGCAGAGGAACACAAGACGTAACCCTGGGCCAGTTTTATTGGCTGATCTCCTTGCCTCCAGCGAAATCCACCCATGTAACCCACTGCCAGATGGATCATTTTAGAACAGCTCTGACCCTATCACCAGCCGGCTCGAAAACTCCCCAGAGCCTAGGGGAAAAATCCCAAATGCCTTTAAGGCCCTCTGACAGGTGGTGACTGGATCCCTCTCTTTCCAGTCTTACCTCCAGACAATTCTGCTGTCTTCTTGGTTCTTGGTCCCCTGTTTCTACTTCTGAGCCTTTGCTGCCCTGAGTCCCTCTCTGTGGAGTCCCCACCGTTCCCTTGCAGGGCCCTTCTGTCTGTCAACCCTCAGCCAGACCTGCTTCCGCCACTGCTGCCTTTTTCCTTGCTGGGCCTCGATCAGCCGCTCCGTGTCCTCCGGGCCCCCCGGCAGCCACTCCTGACCGGGCGTGTCCAGCCTTTCTGGGCCTTCGATGGAGGGCCTGGACTTCTCGTGCCCCTGTGTGAGGCTCAGTGCCCGGCGCAGTCGGCTCTCTCGAGGCTTCCCCCAGGGCTCCTGGAGTTTGCTGTAGCTGGGCCGTGGTCCTCGCAAGGACTGGCAGCGTGGGCCCGACCCCATGGTTCTGGAGGCTGTGAGCCCTGGACAGCTGCAGGCTCCTTGGCTAGCCAGTGGCTTCTGAGACGCCCTGGAGTCTCTACCCATGTGATGGGAACTTACCTGGGGGCAAAGGTTGGTACTGCTGAGGTGGCCATCATAAACCAAAGGGCAGGCCACAGGGTACAAGCATCCCTGAGTCAGCACCCCCACTGCCTCTCTCTACCCGCGGGAAAGTCGGCCAAGAAAGACAAAGACCTGGGGAGCAGACCTGGGGACAAGGCCAAACAGAAATGGTCCAAAGGTATGGTTTGGGGCACGCTCAATGACCTGGTCTTGTGCGACAAAGTGACATACGACAAACTCGCTAAGTTCTCAACTCTAAGCTTAGAGCCCAGCTGTTGTGTCTGAGAGAAGATTCGAGGTCCCCTGGCCTGGGGCAGCCCTTCAGGATCTCCTTAGTAAAAGGACTTATTAACCTGGTTTCAAAGCACAGAGCTCGAGTCATTGATGCTGGTAACACTGAGGGCAGAAATGCCCCTCCTGCTGGCGGGGACACATGAACAGCTCCCACCAACGGGGGCACCCTGAAAAAGAAAGCGTTATTAAATTTAAAAAGGAAGTAGGGGGGCACCCGGGTCACTCAGTGGGTTAAGCCTCTGCCTTCAGCTCAGGTTGTGATCTCAGAGTCCTGGGATCGAGCCCCGCTTCGGGCTCTCTGCTTGGCGGGGAGCCTGCTTCCCCCTCACTCTCTGCCTGCCTCTCTGCCTACTTGTGATCCCTCTCTCCCTGTCAAATAAATAAATAAAATCTTTTTAAAAAAGGGGGGGGTGAGTAGGAAATGGGACAGCTCTGGTCTAGAAGAGTCAAACTCACAGAGACAGAAGGTGGCGCGGGGGCTGCCAGGGGCTGGTTGTTTCACGGTTGTAGAGCTTCAGACCCACAAAAAGAAAACCTTCCAGAGACTGGGGGAACAACACCATGAATACAGTAATGCTACTAAATTATACAGAAAAATGGCTACATGGTAATATTTACATTTTTGGATATTTTACTGCTGCTGGATGTTACTCATTAGCTGAGAGGAATCCCTTCTCCTTCTCCCTTGGTCTTGTCAGCTGCAAAATGGATCGCTGTGAAAATCCGATGAAATCATGGATGTGGAAGAGCTAGACCACCAGCAGGAGCTCTTTCAGCCCCATGATAGCCCTGTGAGGGGGGCGTTGTCATCCCCATTTTGTAGATCTGGAAACAGAGGCTCAGAGATGAAGCACCTGTGGGAAGCACGCAGTAAGAGGCTGAGCTGGGACTCCCTCCTTGGTTAGAACCCATGCTGCGCCCATTCTGGTCCCCCCACTCCGGTGTTGGTGGCCGAGGTAGGACCCAGAGCCGGGCGTCCTCCTCTGTGTTTGGGCTGCTGCCCAGGGCCCCCTGTCTGGGGTCAGGGAAGCACTGGCTGCAGCTCTGGGCTCATCCCTGATCTCTCCCCAGGGCTGGCCTGGCTCTCTTTCCTCTGTCTCTCGGGGCTGCCAGGCCTTCGCTGGGTGAAGGGTCTTGTCATGTCCTCTAGGCTCATCTCCCAGCCAGAGGAGCTCAGGCAGGGCCACGGTGAAGAGGAGCATGGCGAAGAAGAGCCTTCCTTACTCCAACCCTGACCAAGCCTTTAATGGCCAACCCACAGGCCAACCCTGGTCCTGGATGAAAGGCCACAAAGCCATTGTTTAGAGATCAGGAGCCTCACCCCCCACATGGTGGGCTCAGAAGACCCCTCCTCCACCCCCGCTCTCACTGAAGCCTGGTCCAGGATGAGTTCGCTGGGCTGTGCCGGGGTGAATCACACTCACTCTCTTGCCAAGTAGACAGTTGCTCCATATCCTCCCGCCAAGTGTGTCATCTTACAACTTCCCAGACCCACGGACAAGATGTGTGATCCCTTCCCTCCCTGCTCCCTCCCTGCCTTCGTCAGCTGGGAAGCACTTGCCTTTTCCGCCCTGGAAGCCCACTGTCCCCTCTGCATGGCTGAGGGAGGTAGCCCCGCTCCTGCTCCCCACCCCCCAAACACAGTTTATTTGTTTTTAAAGATCTTATTTATTTGACAGACAGAGATCACAAGTAGGCAGAGAGACAGGCAGAGAGAGAGGAGGAAGCAGGCTCCCCACGGAGCAGAGAGCCCGATGTGGGGCTCAATCCCAGGACCCTGGGATCATGACCTGAGCCGAAGGCAGAGGCTTAACCCACTGAGCCACCCGGGCGCCCCCAAACACAGTTTAAACACAGCAATTGTTGCAGGGTTTTTCTTTCTCCACTGGTGCCCACGGTTCTTGGTCATGCCGCTTGGAAGAACGAGGCAGTGGTTGGGACATGGGGTGGGCAGAGATGCCAGGGCTGCGGGGTGATTTACTGAGCTATCGCAAAGTGATAGCACAGAGCTTCCTAGGAGGAAGGAGACCTGGAGGCATTGCTGGGGGTTTTTATTGGCTTGTGGGTGGGCTGTTTTCATCTGAAAGCCCCTGGGCCCATCAGCCAATCAGATTTTTGTCACCTATCTATCATATGGAAAGGATGAAGGGCTCCTTCCAGGGCATGTAAAATCCTTTTAAAGGCGGTTTTCTTTGCGGGGGGTGGGGGGCTGGTCCCTGCCTGCCTGCCTCCCAGTTACCCTTTGTCACAATCACACACATAGATAGGCCTTCCCGTCCCTCCACTGGGTGTTCCTTGAAGGCTTTCCATCTCTGTGTTCCCAGGACCTGATATAGTACATATTTTGTCTTAAATATTGGAGACTCTTCATTGTTGCTGCCTAAAAAAAATTACCCCAGGATACCTGGGTGGCTCAGTTGGTTAAGCCTCTGCCTTCGGCTCAGGTCCTGATCTCAGGATCCTGGGATGGAGCCGGCATCAGGCTCTCTGCTCAGCGGGGAGCCCCCTTCCTCCTCTCTCTCTCTCTGTCTGTGTCTCTGCCTACTTGTGATCTCTCTGTCTGTCAAATAAATAAATAAAATCTTTTTAAAAATTACCCCAAAACTTAGTGGCTTAAGGCAACATTCATGTAGCACCTCACAGTTTCTGTGGGACAGGAGTCCAGGCCTGGCCGAGCGGGAGGGCCTCTGACTCAAGGTCCTCCCTCACAGGCTCTGGTCAGGGGCCTGCTGCCATCTCAAGCTTCAGCTTCGGGGAATCTGCCTCCCCAGTTACTCGGATGGTGGCAGGACTCTACTCCTTGCAGGTGGAGAGCCTGAGGGCCTGAGTTTCCGGCTGGTTGCTGGCTGTTGCCACGTGGGCCTCTCACAGCATCGTAGCTGCTGAATTCAATTGGAACCAGACCGTGGGAGGGCGAGAGATGGGGGCAGGCCAAAGCTAGAGGCTTCGGGGCTCCCATCGTTTCTGCCCTCTGTTCCTTCCTGGGGGAGAGTCACCAGGTCCCGTCCCCACTCTAGGGAGGGATCCCCACAGAGCTTGAACACCAGGAGGTCGGATCGCTGGGGGACATCATGGAGGTGCTTACCCACAGACCAGGATTTTATTATTTTTTAAAAATTTATTATTATTATTTATTATTTTCTAAAAGATTTATTTATTTACTTGAGAGGGAGTGTGCCTGTGTGTTTGCGCGTGCACACCCAAGCAAGCACAAGCAGGGGGGAAGGGTAGAGGGAGAGAAAGCCCCAAGCAGACTCCCTGCACACGGAGCCAGAAAGGATTCCATCCCAAGACCATGAGATCGTGATCCAAGCCGAAATCAAGAGTCAGATGCTTAAGCAACCGAGCCACCCAGGAGCCCCAGGTCTGTATTTTAAACCATCACTCTGCCCAAGTTTAGAGCCTGGCACTTCTGTGGGATAGTTCTGTGTGTGTGTGTGGTTTTTTTTTTTAAGATTTTATTTATTTATTTGACAGACAGAGATCAGAAGTAGGCAGAGAAGCAGGCAGAGAGAGAGGAGGAAGCAGGCTCCCTGCTGAGCAGAGAGCCTGATGCAGGGCTCGATCCCAGGACCCTCGGATCCTGACCCGAGCCGAAGGCAGAGGCTTTAACCCACTGAGCCACCCAGGTGCCCCTAGTTCTGTTTGAATGAGTGGCTTAACATCGTGTGCCTGTAATTTACCAGCTACAAAGTGCAGAAAATACCTTATTTCATCCAACCTAAGGTGGTATGAAAGGTAGCATTAATTCATACGTCATTAAGAAAGAATACTCAGGGCGCCTGGGTGGCTCAGTCGGTTAAGCATCTGCCTTAGGCTCAGGTCCCGACCCCCTCACTCTCCGGCTTGTGCTCTCTCTCTCTCAAATAAAAAAATAAAATCTTAGAAAAAAAAAAGAGTACTCATTGCCCATTCATTGGAAGATGCAGTTCATTTCCGAGAGGTTAAAATGGGGGGATATGGTGTGCTGTGAAATTAACAAAACACATTGTATCTCTTCCCTAAAGTGGGTTCTGGGACTTGATATACAGGAAGGCTACAGATGGGGGCAGCCCACCAGCTATTCCTTCTTATTAGTGAGCCAATGAAATTAATCCAGATCTACACACTTCAAGTGAGAATTTTTTTTTTTATGATACCTAGGAGTAAGGCCCAAAAAACAAGGGATTCCCATACACATAAAAACAGACACCAAGTGTTAATAGTGCAGGAAAGAGGATGGAGACCACATTTGGTTTGGGGGTAGGGAGAATCTGGGCAGGCTGCCTGCAGGAGGTGGTGTTGGAGCTCAGCCTTGAGAGTAGGATGGATTGGTGCAGTAGAGATGGGGGGTGAGATCCTATAGGTGACCAGAGCCTGGGAACACACAGGGTTACCCCCAGGGTGGGAGAAGAATCTGGAAAAGCAGATGGAGCCCAGTCTCCAGGGAGGCCTGGAGATGGAGGTGAAGTGTGTCTTCTGCTGCAGGAGCCTTATGTCTGTGCTTACATTTCAATCTTCACACTACTCCAGAGCTTAGCCCCATTTTTCAGATGAAATAACAGAAGCCCAGAGAGGTGAAGCAACTCGCCCAAGGACAGAGTCAGTAGCGAATCTTACATTCATCCTCGCGGTGTCAGACCCACAAACAGAGGCCTTAGCAAATGTGTGACCACCCTTTGTGGATGGTCTTCACACACCCTACAGGATGCTCAGACAGAACTATGACCCAAATGGTTAACGCCCCTAGAATTTCCTTAAAAATATGATGCCTGTCAGAAGTGTGGCGAGGGGCTGTGCAGATACACATATTTAATTTAAAATTGTGTATGTTTCAACTGATAATTCATCTCTTTGCCTGAGCAACTCTTATAATACAGTACATGTTGGGGGAACTAGTTAGTTCTTCTGCTTCAGAATAATGGCACCAGATGTGTTCATGGTTGTGGTTTCCATTGCCCCCTAGGAGGGCCAGCCTAGAATGCCAGGCTATCAGGTTCAATGTCAGACTTTGGCGTCATTATCACTTGGAGAAATCAAACAAAGTGAATGATAAATTATAATAATGCTATTGATTATAAAAGCTCCCATGTTCTAAGCGCTCATCCTCTGCCAGGTGTTGTAGGGCTTCCTACATGTAGTCCCAAAGAATCAGGGGAGGGTTATTTCTAGGTTACATACAAAACAATCGTGATCAATTGGTGTAGGGCCCCAGAGCTCACAGTATAGGTGCTTTTGCAGTTTTTCTAATATGCGGGACCTGATGGCTGTTGATGGTGAGCCTGTCCCTTCTCCTGTGTGAGCCTCCTTCCTCATCTGTGAAATGGGTGGGTCCCGCTGAGTGTCCCAAACTTCCCTTGTTAAAATAACACCAGTTGCTGGTCCCCACCACAAGCCCCCTGCATGGACAGGGGCCTGAGAAGCTGTTTATACAACCATGACCTAGGTGATCTATATCTTGTGGGAAATCTTGGAAACATAATTGCTCAAGGCCCTTCTGCCTCTGAGGACTGTGATTTTAGGACTCAGATTTCAAATCAAAGCCCTTCCTTTGAAATTCTGAATTCTGCACATTCTTGCCTTCTCTTTTCCCCCAAGGCAACCAGTGGAGCCAAAAGACCACAGCCTGGGAATCAGGGGACTGGAGGGCCAGTCCTGGCTCTGCCCCTGACTAGCTATGTGATCCAGAGGGAAGTCGTTTCCTTTCTCTGAGCCTCAGGGGGAGAACCAGAGGAGCTGGGGCTCGGAGTAGGGGCAAGGAGAGGATCTTACCCTCCTCTGCCTTAGCCTATGAGCAGCAGCCTTGGTCTGGGCCTGAAGTGCTGTGGGGCTTGGATTTACCAGACCAAGGCCCACCTTCATAGGTGGAAGGTCTGACCGTCTTGTAGAGATCCCATGACAGCATGGGCTCCACAGGCCCAGTGGACCGAATAACCAGAGTAGGAGGAGGCCGAAAGGACAGGGTGGGTCCCTGGGAGTAGGTGGTCTGTGGGGTTAACTAAGCCTGGAGACCGCAGTGGGGGGGCATTGGGATTTATTTTCCTCCAACCCCCAAACTGTATTTGGGTGGCCACGGCAAGGGTCCAGGGCAGTCTCTTACAGTTGTTCAGTTTCCACACTGCACAAACACTCTTGGCGAGCTGCAATGGCAATCCAGCCCATGCTTTGCCAGCTCAGTCATGTGCTGGCATGACTCTGCTGATGTCCTAAGAAGGGTCTCATCCCCAGGATGCCGCCAGGGGAGCATTTTTTTCCTCATTGTCACAAAGTACAGCATGGGTCAACGGTTTGTGGGTAGGTGGGGCAGCCTGGACACTTGAGGACCTGCCTGGAGGAGAACAGATCTTGAACCACCTCCACCCGCCCCCCATCACACACCTCAGGGGGTCTGGGCTGCTTCAAAGAATAGAAGCCACAACTCCAGCCTGTGAAAAAGGACAGGCTTTGTCCATTCTTCTTGCCTCCTCTTTCCATTGTGAAGGATTTAACCCTGCAGTCTCAAAAACTATCTGAGGTTCCAGCTGCCAGAATTTGGTTAATCTTTTTAAAAAGTAACTTTCTGAGGCACCTGGGTGGCTCAGTGGGTTAAAGCCTCTGCCTTCGGCTCAGGTCATGATCCCAGGGTTCCGGTATCGAGCCCCGCATTGGGCTCTCTGCTCAGCAGGAAGACTGCTTCTCCCTCTCCCCCTCCCCCTGCTTGTGTTCCCTCTCTCACTGTGTCTCTCTCTGCCAAATCAATAAATAAAATCTTTTAAAAAATAAAAAAATTTTTAAAAAGTGACTTTCTTTTGTATCCCAGGACAGGGGATCTGGGACATCTAGGTTGTGCTTGCGAGGTCCTCAGGGCAGCCTTCTGGACTGTCCACAGAGAGAGGCAGCTTCCTGGTGGCTATTACAGTTTGAGGGACGCACCTGGGTGCTTCTGCTTATCCTAACTGCTCTGAGCCTTCCCCACAGCTCCCTCCTCAGGCAGTAATTCCTGAACTTGCTGGTGGGCTGTCTCCACCGACCACCTCCAAGCCTTCAACCTATCATGCCTCCCTACCTTTGTTTAGGCTCTGTGTGGGATTCCTTTTACCAATAAATTTACCTGATAAGCTCTCAACTTATCTCTGCCTGTCTATCTATCTACCTATCTATCTATCATCTATTGACTTAGCATAGGCATTGCCCCTCCAGGAAGCCCTCCACACCCCTCTCATGGGGTAAGGAATCCCCTCTTTGGGATAGCACTCTGGCCCTTATCTCTAGCACAGCACTACACTGTTTTGGAATCATAGGCTTTGAGGTGTATCTCCCCACTCTGGTCTCAGAGCAGCTCGGGTGGGGGCCAAGTAGCTCCTTTCTCCCTTGGGTGTTGCCAAAATGGCGGCAGAGTGACTCTATATCTTTGTCTCCTGCCGCCCCTTCCTCCTTCCTGGTCTGGGGCACTTAGATGCCTCCCTCCTCAGAATCTGCTCCTCCTGCCAGCCCGTGCCCTCCCCCTCTTTAGCTCTCCCCTTCCCCTTAGATGTGGTGCCCTCTGAACTCGCCTCTCTATTGGTGGATTCCACTCAGCCTCAGGGGTTGGCTGATGATTCCCATTCCTTCATTTGCTGACTATTTATTAAGCATCTGCTGTATGCCAGACTCAACTCTTGTAGTGGTAACGTTCAAATGTGAGAAGGGGATGGGAGTACAGAAGACAAACACAAACTAAGAACTTTCCAGAAAGTGACAGATGCTAAGAAGCCGTAAGGCAGACATAATCCTAGCTTAACAGGAGCCCAAGAGCTGCTCTGCTGCTGCCCCTGGACCCCTCCCTTCCAACTGAGCTGTGCTGCCTGGGCCCTATACGCCAGAGAGAGACTCCCCACTAGCTCTTCCAGACTGCTGTCAGCCTGTCTCTCCTGCATCATCTTCCTCTGTA
Source organism: Taxidea taxus jeffersonii (assembly GCA_003697995.1). Taxonomy (NCBI): domain Eukaryota; kingdom Metazoa; phylum Chordata; class Mammalia; order Carnivora; family Mustelidae; genus Taxidea; species Taxidea taxus. Next base: position 34,603 of record ML104171.1, read on the forward strand.
GCCTCTTAGGAACTCAGCAAAGTTTCCCAAGCTTTTGGTGGCCTTAAAATCAGTTGGGGGTTGAGAGGCACCTGGGTGGCTCAGTAGGTTAAGCATCTGACTTTGGCTCAGGTCCTGATCTCAGAGTACTGGGAT
>RCUC01140559.1:0-57403 GCA_003697995.1 Taxidea taxus jeffersonii
CCAAGTGAATCTCATCTGCTAGTAAATGTGAATCACATGAGAACACCTCTACTTCAGGTCCTGAGGTAACATCTGTTAGTTCATAGCTAAAAGCAAAACTGAGGGGGACCCTCTCAACACACTCTTCAACATTCCCCTCAGAGTGACTGCAGTCTACCTGGGACAAACTGCCATTTTCTTTGGCCAGCTCAGCTACAAAGCCTGATAAGTCATCTTCCTGGGAAGCCCTGTGATCAGATTTGGGCAGTCCTCCTGGGTCCAGCTTTCCCAGTGACTCCAGATCAGCTGGGTGTCTGAACTTAAATTCCCCTGCAGTCTCGGGGCTAGAAGGCACTTTTTCACACTCCTCCTCACTAACCGTGGAAGTGTCTCCTCTCCTGGTGTCAGAGTAGACAATAAGTTCCACAGCATTAGGCACCTGAGAAGAATCCAGGGCATTAAAATATTCACAATCCAATCCAGTATCAGAGTCTTTTACCCTTACATTTAAAAGGCCTAAGTGTTCCTCTTCTAAGGCAGCCCCTGGAAAATGACTAATTACAAGTGCATTTTCTGCATCCTGGGATGGGGCTAGCCCTTCAGAAGAGGCTTGACTCTCCAGCTCAGCCAGAGGAGTTACTCCTTCTTCACATAAACACTCCTTTTCAAGTTCAAGAAACATCTGCACTGAATCTGTGTCAGAGAGCTGCTCTGAATCAATAGGACCAACAGTACATTCTAGGTCGGAAACCAGACCCTCCAGCCCCTGAACAGTTCTGTTTGTCAGCTCCCCTACAGCACTCTCACCTGTGAGAACACAACTGTAACCCAGAGGTGTATCCTCCAGAACAGAAGCCGAATGGTTCTTAGCTGACTGTGGGTCATCAGAGCAACAAATCTGACCAAGAGTTAGGTGGTCAAAAGTTCTCAAGACAGCAGCTGAGCAATCTGCTCCATCCTCTGCCACTGCTACAGTGTTTGCTTGTTCCCTTTCTTCAAAAATACCAGCCAGGCTGTTCTTTTTCTCATCTGCCTTTAGAAAAATCTTTCCCCTTTCTGACAGTTTCTCTTCCTCCCACTCCTCTTCAGCCTCCATCATGATCCATCGCTCATCCTCCTCAAACTTTAGCTCAGACTCTGTTTTCTCTCTCAGGCTGGGAGTTATGAGAATATGCAATTCTGGATCCAGCAGCTCTTCACTCAGGCAAGGGGAGAGAGGTGGCATTTCCACAGTGCAGGCTGCGTCCCCAAGGGGGTGCTGCTTCTCACTGAAGCCTCCCTTAGCTAAACTTTTCATGGCTCTGGGCCAGGTTGCACTTGAGAATCTGTGTTCCTGCATTACATCTGTGTTACCACTTGCTGCTGCAGCTTCTGATTCTAGAGGCTGGAATTCACAGGGAGAGTGCTCACTGTGCAGCTGTGATCTGAAGTCTTGGCACTCACCGCTTAAATTTTTCACATCCTGCGCTTCTGGAATATCTATGGATTTGGACACATGTTCCAGAGTCACTGACCCTGACTGAGGTTCCCTGTGGTCCAAATGACCAGAACTTTCTGTTAATGCAGAACTGGATTCCTTCTTCTCTTGCAAGGAAGGATTTGAAGCACCAGCTTCTGAAACCTCACTAAGAGAAGCTTCTATCCTTTCTGCAAATTCTGGGAAATTGGGTGGCATGAAGGACTTCCACGATCTCCTGTTAACATTGTCTTTGCGTTCTGCATTTGGTCGCCTTCTGGGTGGCACAGGTGCTGACTTCTGTACATCACTGCTTAACTTTAGTGCATCAAATATTATTCTCTCATCTAGCTTTTTGCCTTCTGGGGCTCTAGATTCAAAAACATTAGATGCTGCTCCTAATGTACCATTGCTGGATATAGTACTTCCTTCCATCTTTTCCATGGTGCTTTTTGATGTCTGATTGAGCTTTGACCCCTGGTCAATTTGTTCATTTATCCTCATTGTATCATATATAGATCGCTGTGGGACATAACAATCCTCTATATAGCCATCCTCTTCCTCTCCTTTCCCCAGGCAGGTGGGGTTTTGCCTTAAACAGTCTGGCCTGCTGAGTGGCTTACCCATACTTTTTCAATCAAGATGAAACATCAACCTTTTAAAAGTTTTTCACCGGTTACCCAAAAATGCATTCTGCATAAGTTAAAAATTCCTTTACATGTTCACAATTGGGGACCACCAATTGGATCTGCCCTCCAGAAAAGTCTGTAAGTCCAACTCTGAAGCCATATTGGGAGAAGCTCTAAGAGAAACAGCTTTTTCCTCACAGGCTAACAGTCTCATAGCTGCAGACAGTTAAGTGGTATAATTTAGTCAACAACCATAAAATAATTCCTTGTATGGCTTCTTTTGAGTATGTGTCTTTTAAGAGCACTGCTCTAACTCAAGTCAGTAAAAAACAACAAAAAAACCCATCTGATATTGACAAGTCTTATTCAGAATTTAGTTCCACTCACTTCTAACCCAGAGTTGGAAGAAGCGTTATACCAATTGTGTCCTTTAATAACAATGGCACAGCCTCCTCAGTCTTCAAGTATAGCCCAAGCTCCTAAGAATTCCTTTCATTTTATCCTCAGTTCCAGTCCTGGAGAGTCCAGCTGGTCTGAATTAGCCATTCGTCCTCCCTAGTTCGGGTGTTTGCATTTGAACTGGGCTGGTCGGCGGATATTCCTGCAACTTTAAACACAGGAAGTCCTTCATTCGGGGCCAGCTTGGGGCTTCCTGTCTCCAAAACATCATGGCATTGTTGTGGCTCCCAGAACAGCCCTGCGCTGTGGCCGCAAAACAAGGCGAGTGGAGCCCGTCGCCGGGCTTTGAGAGGCCGGCAGGTTGCAGCAGCGGCCGAGGGCCGGTCCAAGGGCTCGCTCAGCGCGGCCCACTCCCCCGCGCCTTGCCGCGCGCCCCGAGGGCCAGGGATGCCTCACCGAAGGCTGGCAGGTGGCTCCGGGCCGCGCCGGCCTCCAGTCCCGCGCTCAGGAAGTTAGTTTGTCCCTCCGGCAGCTGAGTCCCGCGTGCTGTGGGCGCCGCCTCCCCCGCCGCCGCCAGTCCCCGGCCCGCAGCCGCCGTGCCGTGGGCTGCATGTCAAGCAGCCGCCTCTATTCTCCGCCACCGCCGGCCCCGCGGCCCCGCCGTCCTCCCCGCCCGCAGCTGTCACGGTCCCGGCATGCAAACTTCTGGCTGGGAACAAAAGGCTCCGCTCGGGCCGGGCGGGGGCGAGCCCTCCTCCCTCGCACAGAGCGGCCCGCTCGCCCGCCGCTCGCTGCAAGTGCTGGGCTGGCGGGCGGCTCTCCTCCCCCTTCCCCGCGCCGCGCCGCGCCGCCCCGCCCGGGCAGCCCCCCTGGAAGGCCGGGAGCGCAACGCGGAGAGCCAAGGGGAGGAGGGCGGAGGCGGAGCTGTGGCGGGGGCAGGGAAAAGGAGCTACCCGAGCCGAGAGGGAGGGGGTGGCGGAGAGGATTGGAGGCCGAGGCGGCAGGGGCGGCGCTTCCGCGCGGTTCGGGACCAGGGAGCCGGAGCGCCAGCCGCTCGGCTCACCAAGCCCACGCCCACCGCGCCCCAGGGCCCGAGGGAGAGCCCCGCCCCCCGAAGGGCGCGAGGAGGGGGGCGGTACCCGCGCCAGGCTCCGCCGCGCCGCGCAAATCCCCTGACAAAGGGAAGCCCCGCCCTCTTCCCTCTGGCCCGACCCCCTGCCGCCTCCGCCGCGTCCGGACCCCCCCGGCTCCGAGCCCAGCCCAAGGGCGAGCGAACCCAGAGGGGCGCCCCTGCCTCCCCACAGCTAGCGGGTTCTGGCAGGGGTGTTCGGGGCTCATCTGCCGGCGGGTCGCACGCATGGCTCTCGGCTCCAGCTCTACCACCAAAGGCTGTCCTAGTCCTTCCAATGTCACCTTTAGCGCGCCCCTGCCGGGCCAAGAACACTCTACCCTTAAACCCGGCACTTTCCTGGTGTCCGAAGGCATTCTGTGAGGCCAAGTTATTGGATGAACTCTAGGCACCTTCTCTTTCCCTTCTCCCGTACATCAGGTCTTGGTCCATCCTCCCATCAGAATCTCTGCTCACAGACTTTAGAGGTGGCAATGATCGAGGAAGGGGGGCGGGGCTGTGGAGACGCCAGCAGCAGAGACCCACGCCCTAACACCTGGGCTTCTTTATTGCTGCTCACTTCCAAGGAAACCTGAGCCTCCCTGGAGCCAGCTCAAAAGCATGCGTCTGTATTTCAAGTCTCAAAACGGAAAATACGAGAGAAAAGTGGTCCACAATCCCGGCCACAGCTTCTTGGCTTTTAGAAAAGCCATCTAATCACCTGGTGACTGTTAAACCAGGAAGGTACAAAGGGCAACCCAGGAAACTGTCCAACAGAGGCAGCTGCATTTTTGAAGGCGTGCAATACTCTGCTCCGTTCGTGATGGTCATTTTCAGATTTTATGAAGGAAAAGCAACAAAGTCTACTAAAATATCTGAATCTCTTTGAACCATGTGGTCAATATAGATGGTTAAACTTATATATTAGTTATTCCTATTCTTTACACAAACAGTGAGTGAAGCCAATAGTTGGCATATGGAGATCTAGCACTGAACCTCTGGGCTGAGCCTTAGGCTTTACTCAGAGAGCCAAAGAGGTCCTTGGCAAAAATGAGGTGTGGGCTGAAGCCTATGATCAGAAAGGGGTGCCTGCCTGGCTCAGTCAGTAGAGCATGTCTGCCACTCTTTTTTTTTTTTTTTTTAAGATTTTATTTATTTCAGAGAGAGAGAGAGAGTGAGAGAGAGCATGAGAGGGGAGAAGGTCAGAGGGAGAAGCAGACTCCCTGTGGAGCTGGGAGCCGGATGCTGGACTCAATCCCGGGACTCCCAGATCATGACCTGAGCTGAAGGCAGTTGCTTAACCAACTGAGCCACCCAGGCGCCCCTGTCTGCCACTCTTGATCTAGGGGTCATGAGTTCTTAAAAAAAAAAGAATTAAGCAACTTAAAAAAGACTGTGCACTGGCAAAATGTGTTATACTCCACCTCTCCTTTCAAAAGAGACTGCTGATCAATTCTGCCCTGTCAAATCCAAAAGACTATCTCCTCATCTGTAAACCGAAGGGGAATGGGATAGACTAAATTGTGTCTTGATAACCTTTCTAACTTTTTCTTTAGTTCTAAAAGTTTTAAAGAAGCCATACCAGAACCAAGAATTCTTGACCTAGAGAAAGTTCCAGGCAATGTGATCAATGTGAAGTATCTGAAGGACTGGATGTGGGAGGAAGGAGGCTTGTACTGGATGTCTCCTTAAGCTGGCACACTAAGATCCAAGGGCGGATTTGAAACCAACAAAAAGCCTTCTCACAGCTAATCAAAGAATAAAGTGTCCCCTAAAATAATGAGTTTCCTGCCCCTTGAGGTGTTTGAGCAGAAATCCATACAATCAGTTGGCAAGGATTTGGGGAAACAAATCTTCTGTCATTTTTTCAGGGTAAATTTTAAGGTCCCTTCTAACTCTGACACACTGTGATCCTAAGGTATGATCAGCCTACAGATCTGATACTTAACACTTCAGGGAATCTGGGTCTTAATTTTCCTTTAATTATTCAGTACAACTGGAAAAACCCAAGGAAGGCAAGATCAATTTCACTAGCCGTCTCCCTGGCCAAATACACTCACTTAAGTGTTCAGATATCATAACAGACTGTTTAGTGTGCCAGAGCCCCTTTGGTTGGAAGAATCTGAGGAATTCTGGCTCTCGACTAGGGTGGGTGGTTATTCCATTATAAAGAATGATCTTGATGTGGAATCACAAACTTCATGGCCAGAAATTCCTTTCCTGTTTCCTCACCCAGTCAGGTGCCAACCAATTCAGTCTTCTTAATCTCTCCCCATATCTATCTACCTATCTTATTCTCACTATTCTGGCCAAATTCTCCATATTATGATATAAATAAACAGAGCATTTTAACAATTATGAAGTTCAAATTCAAAGTATTTATTGGCTTAAGTTATACTCTCTGACAAGTGTTAAGAGATTTATTATAGAGAAATCTCCCCAAAGTTCAAACACAGTCTATAGAAAGGATTACATAAAGTTGCCCAATTCTCTCCCCCATCACAAAAAAAGAAGCCAGAGAATGCTGAGTGCACTGCTCCTTTTTTTATCATCAGCATGTGTTTAGGAAGAAATCAGGAGAGGAAGCACAGGGCTCTTTCCTCTACATCTTTTTTTTCTTTCTTTTTTTTTTAATCTGTTCATGAGTTTCTCTTTAGTTTTGGTATGTGGAACTCTGCCAATAGCCATCTCAGTGACTGAAATAAATACCTGATATAGCTTTCAGCCTCTTGTTACCCTGATAGCTCCAACAAAAAAAGCATCTGTTCATTTCACATGCTGTGTGTAAACTTTTTAAAAGACAAGTACAGGGAGCTCCAGAGAACCTCTTTGGATGCTTCCCCCACTCCTGTAACCACAAATATAAGTGCTGAAGCCAAATTTCAAATTAGTTTCCAGTTAGTTGATTACAGAGTTCAAAGAATTCTCTACTTATTTTGAGATTCCTAAGAATGAAATTTGGTGTTGGATTTTCTTTCAGTGAGCTTAGAAGAAAGAACAATCCTGGTTCTTCCTGCTGTCTTCTTAATTAAAGACAGCTGGGTGGAGTCTCCTCACACCCTAACACAGCTCCCTCTCCAAGTTTTGAACCCGACATTTTGCCATTGCTCCTTTACTCCAGTCGTAAACCACCAGCTTCCTAGGACAATCTGGAGACCCCAGATCCACACTTCCCCAGATCCCTTAATGCCTTTTCATGCACCCCTCTCTCTTGGAGCATTAGGTCTGATTAGAGGAGGATACAGAAGACTGGTTACATCTTGCACATTTTAAATCTACAAAATGCCTTTCATCTCAGGCTCGCTAGACTTTACAAGCATTTATTTAGTGGCAAGTGGAAACTCCACAGTATTAGTCTGTACCTGTTGGGCATCAGTAACTACCATCCTAAGGTGTTTTTATTACATAAAGATGGCTATGGAGTGGCTCATTAAGCAATACAACATGATGTGAAGCTTCTTTTAAATGGGATACTAAGGATTTTGATGCTCTCTGAGCTCACATGTGTTTCCAAACCCATGAGAAAACTTTCCACACACTCTGCAGGAACTCTCATGACCCCTGTAAGCCCTTTCCTGCTTGCAGACTTTCCAAAAGACAGTGTATTAATCCCTCTTTTAGCCACTCACCAAGATAGTAATGACGAAAGCACCGGGCCTTGCGAATTAGAAAAGACTGGACAGAAGAGTAGAGGGAAGGAAGGCAGGGGGGAATCAGGGAAGGCTTTATGGAGGGAATTACATTTACTCACTGGGATATGGATATGTAGAGATGGTAAAGACAAGATTTCTAAGTGAAAGGCTAGAGGCAGGGAGCCTACAAAAGCAAATTCAAAGTCAGCATGGCTTACATACTGTGAGTATGAAAGGGAAAAATGAGAGGTCAGAATGGTAAGTAGCTCAAGGGCCAGTTCACCAAGGCCCTTGAATGCCAAGCATGAATTTATGCTTCTTTATTCAGAAAACCATTATGACACTGAAATTTACTTATTTAAACTTACCAGGGGCTCATGAGAGTTACTGAATGGTATGAACAAAGTCTACCAATAGTTTGGGACTGGTGCTCATTAAACTGCCATTTAATATATGTGATCTCATTTTAAAAATCCAAATTCTTAAATTATAAATAAAGCTTGAGGTGATAAATTTACTTGTCCAAAGTAGCATAGCTAGTGAAAATCTAGGCTCTTAAGATTTGAGCTTATGTTTGATGATATTGCATTGGTTTCTATACAGAATAAGCTGTAGATGGGGGAGATTGAAGTTGGAGCAATCAGGAGGACTTTGCAGTTCAGTCAAGAGGTAACAAAAGCCTGAACTCATGAAAATGAGGAAGGGAGCTGTGAAGGAAATCACAGAAATAGAATATTTGGACTTCAAAGCTGACCAGACAGAAGGTAGAGATTAAGGGGAAAATAAAACAATGCTATAGCATTACTCTTGTATTCCTGAGGGCATAATTGTCCTATAAAACAGCAGTAGAGGGGAAGAAACTATTTGAAAATGTAAACATTCAATTTAGAGTATACTGAGTGTTAAGTACTCAAAGGCAACCCATGGGGAGGTGTCCAGAAAGGCCCCTTACACAAAAGATAGAGGTTTGGGGTAGAGATACAGATTTGGAAGCCTTCCCCCATAGAAGAATGAGGGGGTAGACATCCAGGGGTTAAATGTGGGTTAAAAGGGAAGAGGGCAGATGACCGAATTTTAGACTACATATTTGGGAAGTAGGAGGACAAACCAAAAAAGAAAGCAGAATAGCAGCCAGAGAAGAGAATGGAGAGAATACCATGTCAGGAAAGAAAATGCACAGGAGGGTTTTGAGAGCAAAGAAGCTGTGATGTTAAGTGCTGCATAATAGATGAGGAGGACAATGAGTTAGACAAGACTACTAGACTTGACAACTAGGACATCAGTGCATACTTCCAAGAGAACAGTCTCAGTGCAGTGATAGCGGCTGGATCACATTAGTGGGTTAAGGATAAGCAGTAGTGAGAAAGTATTGATCCTCCCTTCTTCCTGAGACTCTGTTCATTTGGCTTCCATAACATGATGCTATCCTGATGCTATCTTTTTTTTTTTTTTAATTTATTTGACAGAGATCACAAGCAGGCAGAGAGGCAGGCAGAGACAGAGAGAGGGGGAAGCAGGCTCCCCGCTGAGCAGAGAGCCCGATGTGGGGCTTGATCCCAGGACCCTGGGATCATGACCTGAGCAGAAGGCAGAGGCTTTAACCCACTGAGCCACCCAGGCGCCCCCTGATGCTATCTTTTTAACTAGTAGTTCTTTGACCTTTGGGCTCCTCTTTCTGTCCTCTTAAGGCAAGTAATTTCATAAGATATAGCCTTGATTCCTTTCAACTTGTTCAATATTTACTGGGGTCTACTATGTGCTCTAAATTATGCCAGGCACCAAGGGAGAAAATGATGAGCAATATGCGGTCAGGAACCTATATTCCAGTAGGGGCGGCAGACATTCATTTTAATTCACTTGCAGTAAGTACTCTGAAAGAAAAGCAAGCAGTACTAGGAGAGCATCAGTCAAGGGGGCCTGATCTCCAGGCTCAGGAAAGGCTCTCCTGAGAAAATGGCCATGTGGGCTTTCACTTGGGACTGAGAGCAGTCATTCCTGCTCCAGGTTTGCAGGACTTCACAACTTTCGCATGTTAACAACTTCACAAAATTGCTCGGTTATTTCTACGAAACGGGCCTTTGGGGTGAACTGCCAAGAAATCTTGCTATAGGGGTCCTTTTTCCAATATTAGAAAAGGAGTTAGTATAAATAATTCAGAGGGAAGAGATTTATGAAAACTGTCTCTTCCATTTTGTTACTAAAGCAATTCTTACCATTGATCAACAACCAACTAACTTTGGTTTGAATGTAAAGAACTGGACCTAAATCAGAGCTTTTCCTTTGGGAACAAACTGCAAGATGACAGAGACATTAAATGGGTCACTTAGATAGATGCAATGATTTCGAGCTGGATGAGGTCTCAGAGAAGTTCAATTTCTTTGAATTCTTAGCATCCTCTTTTCCCTTGACTCATATATACATAAAAGCGAATATTAAAAACATCTCTGCTGAAACTGTGAAGAATTAAAACTTTTCTGTAAAACTACCTGGATCTGGTATATATGCTTGGCAGAGAGATTAATTATATCTGTATTTTTTAAGCTGCTTTTCTCTGAAACTAAGCTGATACATTTCCCCCCTCATACCTCAATGTTTTAATTAAAGATTGATTAATATTAAGAGATATCTCTCCAAAAGATGCTGACTTGGTAGTTGCCATTGTATGGCAATAGGTGAACATAACATGATCTATGTTAAAGCTAATTAGGCCAAGGACCTTGAGATCATTAAAGCTGATCTGATGGGTAACTTTGAGTTACTGAGGAAGTCACTGAGCTGGTAATGGCTTTTGGTTAATTCTGGTTAATGATATGAAAATAACTGATTTGTAGAACACATAGGCCAAGGTCAAAATGGTCTCAGAAAAACATGTTCACTGTGGGATTTTGATATGTATAAGTTAACAAGTTAATGAGTAAGTAAGCAAACAACATGTATATGTATGTATGTGTACATCAAGTAAATTTAAAGTTGTATTACGAGTCATGACCTATATTGCCTATATACTGCAACTCTAATGTTAGAAACCAGCTCTATACTTGTTCCCTACAAAACCTGCTCAGGAAAGCTGTTGTCCATCCACCTGTTTCACTGCTGCCACTGAGCTAATTTTACTTTACCCTCATAATTTCCATTTTTCCAAGAAGAGAAAGAACTAATTTAATCGGGTACTGGGTCTTAGAGCAAATCTTCTGGAGAATAATTATCTCTAGGCACAAAAGGCATAACTTCTTACTAAAAAGATTTCATAATATTCTAATTTGTATGCCTGGATACTTTTTTTTTTAAAAATAAGAGATTATTATCATTTATTGAGCACTTAATATATGCCTAGTGCTTTCATCTACATCACTTCATTTAACTCTCATAAAAACTCTAAAGGTAACCATTTCACATTTTATAGTTAAAGTAACCATACAGAAAGGTTAAGTGATTTCCCCCAAGGTGACATGCAGCTAGTAAATGACAGAGCCAGAACTCAAAGCTGGGTATTTCCGACTCAGACTCATTCCTTTTTTTTTTTTTTTTTCCTTCAAACTACACTAAGTTGCATGCAGTATGAAGACTCTTCCTAGCTGTGAACTAATCCGGCTGGTGACAATGACTCTAAAGTGATGGGTAACAACTACAAGATGGTATTTCAGGATCTGGCTTTGGTTAAGAGCAACTGAAGTAGCAAGTTTCTTTGTTTTGTTCAGGCTAATATCAAAATGAAACTGTGCTCCTTTAGCATATGCTAACTAGTAAAGAAGGAAGAGAGCCCACAGGCAAGGAAAGGTGAGGAATCTAGGCTAGGATTAGAATTTCTCAGGATTCACAAGGATTTGCCTCAGGTCTTGCAAAGTAGACAGCATTTTGAATCCCAGAGCTCACATGGCTTATGAGAAATAAAGAGCACTCATCTAATCAGTCATATATTCACCAATCTCCAAGTACGTGCACACCAATATGTTAACTACCTCTAGGGACACAAAAATGAATTCACTGAGATTAGAGATGGGACAAATGCATAGAATCAGAAAACACCAAAGTTTGGCAATCTATGATAAAGGCCAAATGAGTTGCACATCTTAAGTGGTTTAGGAGAACAGGAGAAGTTGTGAGCTGGGTAGATCAAGGAGGCTTTGGCGGGGAGACACAGGACTTAGACCAAGCCTTGAGGTTTGGGTAGAAATAGGCAAAATGTGTAAGGAGGGTTTGGGATGAGTGGATGGGGTGGATGGGTGGTCTATATAGGTAATAACACTGGAAAAATAGTGGGGATCAAATATGGAGTTTCCATGGCTACAGAAGGAAAAGACTAGGGGCACAGATATAGACCAGTTCTGAAGGAGGCCATAATTTAATCCATCAGATCCTACATTGATCTGGGTGAAGGATAAGCACCCACAGAAAGGAGGGTGAAGACAGAACCTAAGGGAAAAGCACCTTGGAGGCCCAAGTTCTAGAAGGCTGCAGAGTAATTTGTCTGTTTTTTTCCGTGGGAACCATGTGCGTACATGCTTGCTGTCCAATCAGAGAAGCTCTCTGCATTCCTAACAGAGGATCCTTTGTTCCAAACAGCAAGGCTCTAAAGAGACAAAGTCTGATAAAATCACACTGAGATCAGGACTCCCAGCTGGTGCTGGGGCTGATGCCATTCCATAACACACCCTACAGGAAGCAGCTTGAGATACACAGTTGATTGATTTCCACAGCAGGAGGTTTGCGGCGGGGTGGAGACTGGTCAAGCATTAAGAGAATTCTTTAGCCACTGACTCAAATTAGTTCATCAGGATCCTTACTTTATCCAACAGATCTGTGTAAGTCACTCTCCGAATTAACACTATTTCAACTTATTTTTGAAAAAAAGGGAGGAAAACCATGAAGCTTTGCCAGGCAGTGGAACTCTTTTGTCAATTAACTCTTGTCATGGCATCTGAAGAGAGGGAAAAAAATATCAAACCCCCACCTCGCTAGAAGTGGGCTGAATAAGATGCTAGTAGCAGCTCCTCTAGTTGTAGCAGTAAAAAATGTCTCTGGATATTGCCAAATGTCCCCAAGGGGGAAAACTGCCCCCAACTATTGGTCAAGCATGGTTTTTGGTACCAAACAAACCTTTCTAATCCCAGTTCTAACAGCCACTTGCTGTTGGCTTGAACAAGATACTGTAACACCTTCAAGTTGCAGTTCTCTTGTCTGCAACTGGAATTTTTTTTAAAAGATTTTATTTATTTGACAGAGAGAGAGATCACAAGTAGGCAGAGAGGCAGACAGTGAGGAGGAAGCAGGCTCCATGCTGAGTAGAGAGCCCAATTCGGGGCTTGATCCCAGGACCCTGAGACCATGACCCGAGCTGAAGGCAGAGGTTTAACCCACTGAGCCACCCAAGTACCTGTGCAACTGGAATTTTAACTGTCTGATTGATGGGGGATTACAGCTTGAGCTTGGACTTAGGGTGTCTCTCACCGGACTTGCCACCACATATCACTGCCACTGCAATCCCTTGTGCCTGTCCCCCCATGAGGCCTGGCATGGAGCAAGTGCTCAGTAAGAAAGGACTGAAAGGAATAAAGAGCCCCTTCCTCCCAACCCCCACCAAGGGATACATGGACCATCATCATGCAGCACTTAATCTTATCCTGGAGGGGCCAAAGTTCTGAAAGGTCCATGTTTCAAATCACAGTGTTAGTAGCAGGAAAACAGCTTGTGAAGGCCTAGGGAATAAGTATGTCCCATTAATCTTCCACGGCCAACACCAGAGACTGGTATTTGAAGAGCACTTGGTAGTGGTAGTGGCTAAATATTACGGAAGGTGGGGAGGGAGCACATTCTTCCCATAGCTAGGTTTCCCCAACCAGGACAGCTGAGACTTCGGAAGAATCCATTTGGCAGGAGACAGCCCTTTGGTGCAGTGATGCTTTGGTGCAGGGACCTGACACAACTCCCCGTGGGACTCATTTCATTCCTGGTGAACCAACCAACCCTAACAATAAAGTGCTCTTCAGAGCAACTCATCACACTTTCTAGAGGCTCCCCGCTTATGCTATGGCCCATGTGCCAGCCAGCTAGCTTGAAAGTGCCTGGGATTTTTCTGAAGATACAGCTGAGGACTAGGCCAGACACAATGAGAAATGGTCCTGTTTTGCAAGTCTGTGCTTATCTCAACCGTGTTCACTAATCAAATATTCAACAATGAAGGTAAGTTCTGCATGGGGTGAATTCTAGTTTTTCTGGAAACATATATTTCTTCCTTCGTGTACAAGATCATATGGTGAACCTTAGTTGCAAATGCTATGTGCTGACATGATCTGTGAAGAATTTCAGTAAACTAAAATCAAACTGCTCAGTCCTTTCTTTTGTTGCTTTAAAATCTTTCCTTGCTATCAAAATTTCTAGACAGATTTTTGGGGAGGGGGTTTGAAATCCATCAATGCTTTCTTGATGAACTTCCATTTGGTTTTACTACCTTCACTGAAGTGTGAGGCTCCTTTAAGATGATGTAATGGCTGCAATCTTGGGATTTTGCTTTGTGATGCTGTTATTTAAAATACTAATGGGGATACTGTAAAATGTGCTGGAAAGAGTTCAACATGAAGCAAACCTGAAGTCCTTAAAGGCGCCTTCTTCACCTTTTCCCCACCCAGTTGCTACAGTGGGGGTGGAAGGGATTATTACGGAGCACTGGGATTCTTTGGGTGGGGTGTTGAGGGGTGGTCTCTGAAGGGTTATAAATATCAGCGGCCAAACTGAGTTCCTGGGCTGAGGAGAGCAACTGATAGACCATAATCTCCCCTTAAAGGCAGGGAAGGAGGAAATCTCCTGAAGTATTTCCACACAAGAAGTTCCTCTTCTCCTTAGAAATGCATCTCAACCAAACACCTGCATCAACAACTCCATGAAAAATAAACTGCTGACGCCAGGGAAAGTGCCTAGGAAATTTTAAACCAGACGTGGATTAGTACCAGCAAAAATCAGGAGTCCAGGGCTTGGCCTAAAGGAAGGCTGACTTAGAGGCAGTTGCTGCTACCACACAGTCTTCATCAGATTAGAAGGCATCTGCTACATAAATATTTAGCTTAATCAACCAGCACTTTTTCCCACTGAATTCTGTTTCCCACATGTAGGTGGCAATTTTCTTCAAGGCAGTGGTTCTCAAAAATCTCAAAACTAGATTTTTGTGTTCCAGGGGACGTCCAGCAATGTCTAGATAGGCATTTTTGGTTGTTACACTGGGGCAGGGTTGTTACTGGCATCTAGTGGGTAGAGATCAGAGAGGCTGCTGAACATCCTGCCATGCACAGGACAGCCCCCCACCACAAAGAACTATCTAGCCTAAAATGTCAAGGGCATTCTCTCCATGTTCTAGAGCATTCTCTTTACTTCCTTAGACCCTCGCAGTTCCTATTGGAGTAGCCTTGTTTAAGGAAGGAGGAAGGAAGGAAGGAAAAAAGGAAGGAAGGAAGGAAGCAAGGAAGGAAGGGAGGAAGGAAAAGAAAGGAAGGAGGGAGGGAGAGAAAAAACCAAGACAGGCCAAGGGTCAGCACAAGGCAGGAGCGGGGCTGCCTACTCAACTTACCTTGCTGTTGTAAAGCTGGAAAATACTGAAACCTCCAGGTGACAGGTCACATCAAGTGTGATTTCCTTTCTTTCCAAGGGCAGGTAGATAATGCTGATCTTATTTGCTTTATTCTCTAGTGAATCAACTGGCAAAACCGTAGATGGGTTGATATTCTCTTTGTAATTGTTTGAAAGGCAGGGAAGTATCTTTGTGCAAATTGGCAGCCTTTCAGCTCCATGTCAAGCCCTATCTTCTAAGAGTTTTCATGTGTACTCAGAGGGAAGCCTAAACTTGCCTTCCATAAAGAAAAAAAAAATCAAAGAGATTTACAGGGCTTTCTTGTTCTGGTGTTCTGGTGGGATACTGAGGTCTCCAGACAAAGGCTATAAGCATGTGCAATCCCTGACCCTGGGCTCTACTCAGCCTGAATTAGGATTGAGGACAGTCCTAAGGAAGCCTGCTGCCTTACCTATATTCCACCAGCCCAGCCTCAAAGGCAAGGAAGGAAAAGACTCAATGGGCTTGGGTGCTTCCAGCACACCATTAGGCAAAGAGAAACCTATGGCCCCTAAAAAGGTTTCCATTTTTCCCACTTGTTCTTTCTTGTCACTGAGTGTGGTGTGCTAAATCTGAAGCCTGGCCTGAATACACAGCAAATATAAATTAACACATGAAATACAGAGTGCAAAGAGCATTCGGGTTTCCTGATGCTGCTCTTGATGCCCAAATCACCACCTACTTCCTGACTGAGAGGCCACTGTGGTTCTTGGGCAGAGGGGTGTGTGTGTGTTTGTATACCTGTTTCTATATGTGTGTGTGCATGTGTATGTACAGGAAGGGGTTTGAAAGTTTGAGACTCAGAATGATCTCAGTTCTTGACTATAAAACTAGCACAGGGAATTTCAAAATGAGGAAAGCCTCTTGTTATCATCGGAGTTAATAGATTTCTTTGGCTTGAGTTTCAGTGAAATAAAGGTCTCTCCTTTCTTGTTAGTGTCCTGTTATGTACATACGATTCCTTCTCCTCAATAATCACTGACTCTTGTTCAGGAAAACAGAACTTCCTGAAGAGACTAACCAATGTCTTTTCCTTCCGGTTTTCTGAAAACATGCTCAACATTCTCATTTGAGATTTCTGGAATGACTGAATCCAATAAAGCGCCTAATTCAGGAAGGTTTGAGGTTTTTGCCTGTTTAGAGTGGGAAAGGACTCTCTTCCCATTTGATAGATTCTTACTAGCTGACCAGATTCTATCATTTATTCAGCAGCAATTGACGGAAAAGCCTTCCCTCAGAATAATGACTTTCAGTTTTTCACGTTCATTTAAGGAGGAAATAACTTTTCCCACAAGCTGCCTTTCTATGCATTTCTCAGCACTACCGCACAGTCCCAAGTAAGCCCGGGGTTGTCCCCAGAACCTGACTCATCTGTCTATTCCACCCATCTGCAGTGGAGTTAGCCAGCTCAGAGCAGAGCCCACGGTCCTGTCTATAGACTCATATCCTCTGCTTATCAGCAGATTCTGTGCTGAGAGTGTGGTCCCACCACCCGACTGGATCCCAGGACCCTGAGACCATGACCTGAGCCAATGGCAGATACTTAACCGACTGAGCCACCCAGATGCCGCCTCTCTGGTTTTGACTTATTAAAAACACTTTGAATCTGAAAGCAGAGTCACACTTTATGAATCTTGTCTGCTGGTTTAGTGATGGAAGATTAATCCATTGCTGGATATAGAGCACATTAACCCAGAACTCAATACTCAAACCACGAAAATGACGCAGTCCTTAGAATAGGTCCAAAAAGACCTTCCCTTTACTCACCCTCTATGGGACTGTAGAGCTAACACACTGAACTTTCCCCCTCCCATTGTTTTCACTTCCCATGAGCTCAGCAGGAGCTGAGCCAGGAGTGTGCTCCTCCCCTCCTGACCAAAGGCCTTTGCTGGGAGGAGGTAAAAAACACTTCCCAATGCCTTTGGCTTTATAAGGCGGACCTGTGGAACCAGGCTTCTGATTTGGGCCCCCAACTTGAGGAGGATACACACAGGGCACACAGCTCCACCACCCTCTTTCTCTCTTTTCTTCCAGTCTTGCATTTCAACACCAGTCCCCTGCAGAGAAACACACTCTGAGGTGACCAGCTCATCAGTGTCTGGTCCCAGCCTTCACAGCCTTCACAAGGTCAATACCTTGTATTCTTAGAAATCAGTGAAACAAATATGCTACCGTAAATGACTAAGCAGACTGAACTCTGAGCACTTCTAGGCTACATATATAGGCTACAAATAAAATACGGCAATGGCCAGTAATTTCTTAAAATCTTTCAGCTACATCAAAAATCATAATGTTTCTAACAACCAAGGATTAGATGAAAAGGAAATGATTAGTTGTCCTCAAATCCAAACACTCTGTATGCCTGCTTGTGGACTCTTTCTTATATTCCAGCTTGTATTTAGTGCAATTTTAACAGGCTTGTTTACTTCATTTTCTAGCTCACTGAAGATGAGAAGCAAGGGACAGACTGCTAAAGGAAGGCCCAGTAACGGCAGTGAGAAGTCACTGCAGGAGGAAAGAATCCCTGCTACCTGGGGAAGGGAAAGAAAGAAGCTATACACACGCTAAGAGGCACTAAACAAGAACTTCAATACCCAACTCAACCTGCACAGACATTTAGGAGCATTCAGTACAAAGCAGCCCCAAATGTCTCTAATATCCTTGAGGATATCCCCATTGGAGAGAACCGCATCATCTTTTTACTAATGTTAACCTGCACTCATCAAGAAAAACGTCTGCACAATATAGAAGATTAGGCAAATAAGATTTAAAATAATTCCCATGTAAATCAGAATCTAGTTTGATAAAACTATTTTGGAGCCCAAAGGGATAGGCTTCAGTTTTCTAAGAAATTCATTTAGTTAGTTAGACAGTTAATCCTAAGTAACCCAGAGCCTAGAGAAGACAGTCTCTCCTTAGAGGCACTTACAGTGGAAGAGGCAGGGACACCACACGTGATGAAGCCAGAGAGGCCTGCCTGCCCCCGGAATGGAGGTGTGGGAGTTTCCAAGAGGAAAACACGTGGCTCACGGGTCTGAATTTTCCCTTCCTCCCCTCTCCTTATTTGGGGCCTCAAGAATCCCCAAAACGATGACTTGTCACTCCAAAGTACACTGTCTCCAAACACTGGAAGGGGCCTTCAGCCAACATTCCGCTTCAGAGCTGAACATCCCCTAAGCTGAGGGGATGTTCTGAAACAGCCACCCTTCTGCACTTGGTCTTGTAACTTTTCTCAGGACCACGGGGCTCTGACCTGGTGTCAACACCACCTCTCCATCCGTGTCTGTATTTGAAAGAATCCTGACAGGCAGGGGTTTTAGGGAACAAAGAGATTCTGATGGCAGGAGTATGACAGTGTATGTGGGAATAATTAACACTAGTGATGGAAGCAAAGTGCTGGAAGTAGCCTTTCCACATCTACTCTGTGCACCAAGAAGGAAAAGCAGCAGAGGGGCCACCAGCAGTGGAGTGAGGCCCTCTTTGGCAGTGACAAGAGAGGAAACTCAGGATGAAAGGCTCCCATCCCGAAAGCCATGACCCACCAGTCCTGAGAGTTCCAAGCCCCTAACCTGGCAAAATCGTACTTTTGAGTCAACTCCTCCCATCTTCCCCTGTTGTTTTAATTTTAACTCACAAAATCTCAGGACTGGAAATTCTGACTCAGGCAAAGAAATAAAACATTTTTGCAGTTAGGGCGGTGCTTTTCAAACTCTCCTATAGGCCAAGAACTTGTACTCCTAGGGGTTTGTTGGGTTATAGTTTTAAGCACTGACTGATATAAGTTGGAAATTTCTTTGAAATGTCACATTTTACCTTAGTAACTCATGAGAATTTTGATTTTACTTCATAATCAACAACTTTCCTCTGAAATAGGAGGGAAAAAAATCAACACTTTGGGAAGATGACCCTTGTTTATGACTTCTCATATCTCAACTGAAAAACAGGGACCTGGAGAAACACCCGGGGCTGTTACAAATCTCAAGAGAAGATTCTCAGAGTAAACAGTAACATTTGGACATTTCTTTCTATACCCTTAGTTGGTTATCAACACTGAAATAAATTACAACAAGAAAATGTTCAAACCAGTTGCCC
The DNA here is from genome assembly GCA_003697995.1 of Taxidea taxus jeffersonii. Taxonomy (NCBI): domain Eukaryota; kingdom Metazoa; phylum Chordata; class Mammalia; order Carnivora; family Mustelidae; genus Taxidea; species Taxidea taxus. The sequence goes on from RCUC01140559.1 coordinate 18,893, forward strand.
AGAATCCAAGAGACTGTTTAGTCTCCAGACAGCATGCTCTGATGGTGTTGGAAGTGAGAACAGAGGCCCCGGGGACAGAAGTTAAGATGTATATACAATAGGTTTCTAAGCTATATGAAAAGAAAAACGCATCAGGTAGCAAAAGATTAAAAAACAAAAGGGCAAGACTTACCTTAAAATCTGCTAGTTGTTGGTTGATGAGCTCCACTTCGGTCCCCACGACCCACTGGAGGGCCTCTCCCTCCTCTGCTGCCGTGGTCATGTCATTGAGGGCTTTCAGCTTCCCGTAGAAGTCCTCCACACGGCCCAGTGTCAGCTCCAGCTGCTCCTGGCGAGCCCTGCTCCTCTCTGTCAGTTTACCACACTGTTTGTTCAGGGCTTCGAGCTCCCTCTTGAGACCTAACAAGTCCAGAGTCCCCTCTTCCTCTAGCATCTGCCGACACTCTGCTTCAGAGGCCTCTATGTCTAATCTGAGGGCTTGGATTTTGTGGAGGAATAGCCGTACATCCTCAATTTGGGATTGGAGGCTATCAGTGTCTCTGCCAATGGCACCCATGCCGTCTAGCTCATCGTCCAGGTCTGCCAGCTGAGAAAACATCTCTCGAACTCGGCAGTGAAACTGGCCAATCCCCTCCAGCTTGTTTTCCATCACCATGCAACCACTGTTCACTCTTTGCTTCACTTCCAGGAACTCCTGCTGGGTGACCTCGGCTTGATGTAGAAGTTGGGAAGCATCAGATCCATCTGGGGCATCTTCTACCAAGCCCCGAGTGAAGTTCCTCAGATAGTCTACCTGGGGCTCCAGGGTCTGGAGCATTTCCTGTTGAGCTCTTAGCTTCTCCAGGTTCTTGTTGCTACAGGCTTGAGAGCCCAGAGCATCAAAGATCTCAAGTTGGTGTTTGGCCCCTTCAACCTTCTTTTCGATATTTTTAAAGCTTTCCTGGAACTCCTTGAGTCTCTGAGTCATTTCTTCAAGAGACCCTGTTTTGGTCTGTAGTTCTTCTGTAATGGAATCCATGTTCTGGTTGATCCCAGCCTTCTCATCCCGGATATCATCTTCATCCGTTTCTGAGGAGTTGATCAGAATGTCAGCAGCACTGTTCAGGATTTCCAGCAAGGAGCGCCGCTTTTCCACCTCACTCAGCATAGCCTTTGATCTCAGGAGACTGGACTCTAGCTGTACTGGGTCCAGAGTGACCTGCAAGTCCGGCATCTTGGCCTTACAATCTTCTATCCACGGCACGAGGTCTTCCACATGCCATTGGTATTTCTGAGCTTTCTGCAGACAGTCCTTGAGCCTGGACTGTCTATCTGCAGTTTTTTTACTAAGCTCTTCCCAGTGGCTTTTGAGCTCAACTAACTGGTTTTGTAAAGTCTTCTTTTCTTCTCCAGGAGGTACAGAAAGAAGCAGAGATTCTCCTTCAGCCACAATCACCTCATAGGAACCACTGTGTTGGTTCAGGCTCTTCTGAAACTCTTCATTCTCCTGGAGCTGAGACTGTAGCCGCTCCAATTTTGCAGAAATTGGGCAGTTTTTCGCTTGCTGGTTTTGCTTGTCATCCAACCAAGTTCTTAGCTCATCAAACATTTGCTGGAACTGCTGGGTGCTGGCAAGAGCTGCCTGGAGTCTGTTCATGCGATCAGCTGAAATGAGGAAATCAAATTTAAACCAATCAAATCTGAACATGGCATTTAAAATGTTTGCTGGAAGTATATGGTCTAATCTTAGGGGAAGGAAACTTATGTTAACTGAGGCCCTACCACAAAAGCAGCACAAAGCTGGTCTCCTTCATATACTAGACTTATTTAATCCTCACACCAACCTAATAAGGTGATCTGAGTAACAGAAGTAAACTTTTTTTTTTTTAAAGATTTTATTTATTTATTTGATAGACAAGTAGGCAGAGAGGCAGGCAGAGAGAGGGAGGAGGAGGCAGGCTCCCCGCCTAGCAGAGAGCCTGACGCGGGGCTCGATCCCAGGACCCTGGGATCACGACCTGAGCCGAAGGCAGAGGCTTCAACCCACTGAGCCACCCAGGCGCCCCCAGAAGTAAACTTTTACTTATAAGCGGGTAAAAAGCCATAAATGTTTCCAGAGAAAGTCAACAAACTGCTGACAAAATTCTTGTGCAAGGCCATCGTATGCATCTGATTCTGTGTGTGTGCGTGTAACTCCACCTGTGAATACACCTACGAGCATGAATCTCGACCTGCGGGCAAAACTGATGCTAGTGCTCTTATTGCTGGGATAGCTCCATAAAGCTTCACATATTGTTAGTGCCCAGTCAGTGTATGATAACCACAGCAGTTCTCACCATAGCTGGACAAAGGGTTAGGGTAACACTAGTCTGAATCCAAAAGCTACTTACAGGTCACCCTAGATTCTTGGGACTATCATGAAACCAATCTTTTGGCTTGCCGCTAACGTCAGCAGGGTGTGCCTTACCCTAACTTACCTGCAAGGTCTTCCAAACCTTGGAGGGGCAGGGCAACGGTCTCCAAACGCTTCTTCAGCTCATCCTTAAGGTACTGCTCCCCGATGAGTACTGAGAGCTCATCGCAAAGTGTCTGTGCCTCCTTAATCTCATGGTCCAGTTGCTCCACATCAGATCGAATCTCACTGGTCTCCTCTAGTTGCTGCTTCACGGCCTCAGGTTGGGTGCTAATGGCAGACTGGCCACTTAGTCGCTGTCCCACTGCCTTGACCTTCTCTGATAGGTCCTGGAGCAGCTCCTGGTACTGGGTGCTTTTGACAATAGCTTGATCAATTTGGCTGGAACGGGAACTGAGTTTGTCAGTCAGCTCAATCCACTTGTGGTTGATGCTCTGGAGTTCTTTTTGTACCTGACTGGTGGATGGAGAGACATCTCCAGGGCCTGTTAGGATGCCGTGAGCCGCCTCATTCAGCTGCTCATGCTGTTGCCTGCGTGCTTCGAATTCCTTTAGCATAAACTGCAATAGAATTGACATCAAGATGTTTAGAGAAAAAAAGACAGATCTAAAAAGAGTGTCAAAACAAAAACTGATTTTAGATTGTGCCAACTAGGGCCAACTCCTTTCGAAAATAAACCAGAAAACTCCAAGGACCAGGCTACTAGGAAAATGTAATATTGCTTCTAACAACTGCTTAATAAAAACTTGTTTTGAAAGGGTCATTGATTGTGCCTATTCTATTTCTTTTCCTTATTTGTCCTACTCTGTTTCAACATTAGTTACTAAAGTTGGCCTTGTTTTCTGGATTGGCCCTCATCAGCTTTGCCAGACAAAACCCAGGCGTCTGAATTGCAAGTCTGGAGCCCTAGGCCCAGAGCTAGCTATATTACTGGCTGGGCTTGCCATTTCAACCCTCTACACCTCTGATTTTTCAAAGTTTCTTTCTTGGAATTCCAACAGCACATACAATCTATACATTACAGCATAGCACAATTAGATAATGAACGCCTTTAAAGCAAGTAGCATGTCTTTTTATGCTTTGTTATCCACTGTTTCACTCAGCAAAGTAGTTAGGGTTCAAACTACAGGCTCTGGAGTCAGACTGCTTGGGTTCAAATCCTGACTCTATCACTCGTGAACTGTATAAGCTTAGGTGAGTTCTTTTTTTTTTTTTTTTTTTTCCTTTTTAAATTTATTTATTTGACAGACAGAGATCACAAATAGGCAGAGAGGCAGGCAGAGAGAGAGGGGGAAGCAGGCTCCCTACTGAGCAGGGAGCCTGATGCGAGGCTCGATCCCAGGACCCTGGAATCATGACCTGAGCCAAAGGCAGAGGCTTTACCCACTGAGCCACCCAGGCGCCCCAAGCTTAGGTGAGTTCTTAAAGTTTTCCAAATCCCAGCTTCCTCATCTATAAAATGAGTATAGAAAGTACTTATCTTGGCTGTTTTAAGGATTAAATCAGACAATTTATGGAAAGTATTCATCACTCACACCATACATAAGACACGACTTTAAGGAATAACATGTGTAAATGATGAATAAAACAATGTATAAAAAAGTAAGAATGATAAACACTGATGTGAATGTGGCACTGTGAAAGCAAGAAGTAAGGATGATTAATTCTGTGGAAGATGACAAAAGTGGGCGAGGGAAGTCAGGAAAGCCTTCACAGAGGACACAAGGAAGGAGTTCTCCCAGTGAGCAGACAGCCAGACTGAGGAGCGGCATTACAGGTGGAGGGCCTCAGGGTAGCAAAGGCACAGAGTGGTATGAGTATGGCGTGTTCAAGGAAAAGATGAGTTACCTGGTGTGAGCTGAAACCTGGGTATATGGGAGAAGAGTGGGAAACGAGGCTGGCAAGACAAACTGGAACCAGATTGTGGAAAGCCTCATATATGACACTGAGCAGGTACTTGGACTTTGTTCATTCGGCAGCAGAGAGCCAGAGAAGCATTTTCATGTATTCAGATGTGTGAGTTCAGGGGATAATTTGGTAACTGTGTGGAGAATGCACTAAACAAAGAAACTTTAGGAGGCTGTTGCAATGGTATAGGCCCGAGATCAAACCTCCCTAATAGAGGAGCACTCAGAATGGAGAATTAGAACAGTAGTTCTCCAAGTATGCTCTAGGGGGCCTCAGGAGTCTCCAGGCCCTTCCAGAGGGTCCATAAGGACAAAATATTTTCATAACAATGCTAAGATATTATTTGCCTTTTATAATTTTTCTCTCATGAATGTTCAGTGGAGTTTTCCACAGGCTACATGACATCTGGTATTGCAAAAGATTGAGCGCAGAAGTAGATAAGAAAATGTATGAGAATATTCTATTAAGTCAGACATCAAAGAGATTTGCAAAGCCATAAAACAATACCACTCAGAGGCAACGTGGGGGGTTTTGGGGGTAGGAAGGGAGGGAGACAAACTATAAGAGACTCTTAATCTCACAAAACAAACTGAGATTTGCCGGGGGGAGGGGGGTAGGGAGATAGTGGTGGGGTTATGGACATTGAGGAGGGTATGTGCTATGGTGAGTGCTGTGAGTGAGTGTGTAAACCTGGTGAATCACAGACCCGTACCCCTGGGGCTAATAATACATTACATGTTTATAAAAAAATAAAAAAATATTGAAAAAAAATAATACCATTCTTACTGAAGTTTTTATGTTTGGAAAATGTTATTTTTTTCATAAAGAAAAAAATGTTACTTATGTTAATGTTAAATTTTACCAAGGTTATTTTAAAATTAATTAATAAATATATATTTTTAAAGGATTTTATTTATTCATTTATTTGTCAGTGAGAGAGAGAGTACACACAAGCAGGCAGAGAGGCAGGCAGAGGCAATGAGAAAAGCAGGTTCCTCGCGGAGCAAGGAGCCCAATGCGGGACTCAATCCCAGAACCCTGGGATCATGACCTGAGCCAAAGGCAGTGGCCCAACCAACTGAGTCACCCAGGTGTCCCAGTAAATACATATTTTTAAATTCCTCAGTGTTTTTCTTTGTTTTTATTTTATTTTATTTTTTTTATAAAGATTTTATTTATTTATTTGTTAGAGAGAGAGAGCACAGGCAGACAAAGTGGCAGGCAGAGGCAGAGGGAGAAGCAGGCTTCCCTGCCAAGCGAGGAGCCCGATGTGGGACTCGATCCCAGGACACTGGGATCATGACCTGAGCCGAAGGCAGCTGCTTAACCAACTGAGCCACCCAGGCGTCCCGTTTGTTTTTATTTTTAAGTAGGCTCCACACTCAGCATGGGGCTTGAACTCACGACCCTGAGATCAACACCTGCGTTGAGATCAAGAGTCAGATGCTTAGCCAACTAAACCACCCAACTGCCCCTTTAGTGTTTTAATATAGTAAATATTAATAGATATTAATAGTTAAACAAAAGCTCTTTAGGGTCCTCAATAATTTTTTTGAAAAAGATTTTATTTCTTTTAGAGAGAGAGGGCAGAAAGAGGGGCAGAGAGGGAGGGAGAGACAGAATCTCAAGCTAAGCACAAAGCCCAGTGGGGGGCTCAATTTCATGACTCTGAGATCATGACCTGAGCCAAAATCATGAGTCAGTTGCTTACCTGACTGAGCTACCCAGGTGCCCCAGGGTCTTCAATAATTTTTAAGAGTGTAAAAGTGTTTTGAAACCAAAGAGTCTGAAAACCACTGGAATAGAAAAATATTTATAAGTGAACTAAAGAGGACTTGATAATTAATTGGATGCAGGGGCTAAAAGAAAGGGTTCCTTCAAAAACTACTCTTAGGTCTTGATTTAGGGAACTTGGTGGATGGTGAGAAGGAATGGAACAAGTCTGGAAGAGTTTGGAAGAAGATGTATAACGAGAAGATTCTCTGGTGCTTACCCAAAAAAAGAAGAAGAAGAGGAGGAGGAGGAAGAGGAAGAAGAAAAAGCTCTCAGCAGGAATTCATTAGAAATGACATAATTTGACCAACCTAAATTTCTATAATGGTGGACACTTAAATCAATTTTTTTTGAGGTTTGAGCAATAGAAAATCTTTAAGTGAAGCCAGCAGATATAAGACATTACATTAAGTAAAATAATCACTACCATTGGGGATTAAAAGTAAAATACAATTCTACAAAGTAAACAGAAATCCCCCATTCTCATAACCACTCATCTTACTGCCTCTGTTAATGATGTTAATAATATAATTATTGACTATTTACTATTTGACAGGCACTGTGATAAAGTCCTTATAAACATCTCATTTAAACTGAGGAAAAGAAATCTAGAAGGTTAAGTGACTTGCCTAGGGTCATTTGAAACCTACTTGCTGAGAGCAGCATTCAAAACAAGGTTCATGTGACCCAATTTCTTTGCTTAATGCAGTAAGCTTTGTGGCTCACCTGGACCTGCTGCTTCTGTGCAGTTAGCATGTTGGGGTCAATAGATAGGGGCCCCAGCACCCCCATCATCAGTTCCTTTTCCATTAGCCAGGGCCGGAGCTGGGATTCTGCGGCCTGGAAGCTGGCCAGATGACTTGCAGATTCCTCCAGCTGCCTTTGCCGGGCCATGGTCACTTCGGTGGCCCTTTCCCACCGGGAATCTATAGAGGGGAAATGAGAGAATGTGTTCTTTAGTCTCACCAGCCACTGGCCTGATCCCTAAATTATGTTCCTAATAAACTACAGGAAATGACCCCTGCAGCATTAGTTAAAAAATTTTAAGTTAAAAATAACCTTCATTTAATTTTAACTAAAATAACACAGTTCTGTACTTGACTGTGGTGGTGGTTATATGAAACTACAAAGCACACACACACACACACAGACACACACACACGGATGCAAGTCTATCTTATACTATATTATTTTACGGCCAGTTCTTTAACTCTTACTATATCATAGACATCTTTCATGCCAGTGATTTTTTTCATGCCAATAAACATTCATCAATATCATTTATATATAGTTCAGTATGAACACAGAATAATTCCAGTAAGTAGATTATTTCCCATTTTTCATTTTCATCACCAATGCTCTCCTTATCACAGCAGACTACCAGATTGGCTTGCCCAAGAAAGCCAAACTTTTGAGACTGTTGAGTGGAACCTCTAGATTTATTTTTCCTAATCAGACTCACTCACTCCCTAGCCCTATTTGAGCCTCTTGATTGCTTACAAAAATTAACAAAAAATAAGTCCTGCTTTATACAGTGTGCTGAAATTCTATATTTGCTTCAAAGAGAAGCAATTCAGTGAATTTGCAACATCCCTCTGAATACTTACTGAGTTCCTCTTGCATTTCCTTCCAGTTTTCTGCTTCTTGTGAGTTGGGATATGCCATCAGTAATCCAGCCAGGGATTCCTTTACTTTTTGGATTTTTGGAGAATTCTGTTCCAATTCAGCCAGGAAGGCCTAGGAGAGAGAACATCAGGGATGCCATGAGGAAAGTTTCCAACAGGAAAGTTATGTGTGTGGAGGAAAGTACTAGAAGACTAGGCCACAATTAAAGGCTCCACTTCTGATTCTATCAGTGACTTATTTCATGATTTTAAGACACTTAATAATTCTGCTTCAATTTTTACTTTAAAATGAAAATCAGACAAGATCTAAATTTCTTTTATGTACAACATATTGGTAGAACTCAGTAAAAAGGTATTATTAATCCCTACACACAGAAACTGTCAGATATGATGATGACGATGATGATGACATCAAGGACTTTTATGTAGCTGGAGAAGATGGCATGCAATGTCCAATTAGAATATAAAAAATTTTGGCAAAAACATTTTTTGATAGGACTTTCTATATGGTTTCATTTCTCCCAATAGTTTTCCTAGTCCTACATGTCAACCTTAAGAAAGAACCGTAATCACAGATACACTTAAATCTCCCCAAGAGTTGGAAAGGGGCTTTGATGAGAACGGGTTTGGCTTACAGTATCATAGGGAAAACAAGATCCCATTCTCAGCAAGCTGATACTTCAGAGGAGGGATATTCTCTGTAAACAGATCTGTTTTTTCCTTTTTTAAAGTTTTATTTAGGTAATGTCTACATTCAATGTGGGGCTCAAACTCACCACCCTGAGATCAAGAATCACATGCTCTTCCGACGGAGCCAATCAGGTGTGCCTGGTTTTGTTTCTAAATATTATTTATAATAATTTTTCATTTCATAGGTAAGAAAATTTTCTAGGAGAGTTTAGGCATATTAATCCTTTGAAAGGGCTCCTTGTGGCCTGGGTGGGTGGCCGTGTCCAACGTTCAGGTCCCGGGCTCGGGCAGGAACACCGGTATGACAGTGCCTTCCGCTTAGCATTTGGGATGCAGCTAATGTGAACACAGTACCTTGTTAGAGTCCACTTGGGCTCTCACTGTTTCTGGCTTGGTTGGAGATGAAGAGGTATCCATGGCTTTCAGGACTTCCTCTTTTGATTCCAGCCACTGCAGCACTGAGCCGGCTTCCTTCTGAACTTCCTGCATTCGGCTGAGGACAGCCTGAAGGCTTTCCTGGCGTTCCCGAAGCACTCCCCCCAGTTTCTCATATTTCAAGTTTACATCTGACATGTCACACTGGATCTCCGTCAGATCTAGTATCACAGAAACAAAAATCAGATCGGGAATAGCTCTCTAAGCCTCCCCATGGGCTCCTCATGTTAAATTACTCAACAGGATTAAAAGTCTCTCCTACTCCTTCTAGTGAACTAGAGATTCTGTTCCTGCTAAATCACATAAAAGTTCTTGTTTATATATACAAAGCAAAAGAGCTTTCATTAATCTGCTTTTGGATTTTGACATTAGGTACTCAAATGTACAAATAAAATGCTAAATACACTTAGGAACTGCAGAAGTGAAGGATTTGGGGCATTCTTCTGCTCCCTCTTCTCCAAATAATAGAGAAATCATGGGGCCGGGAGGCTGAGGGTTAGACTAGACTACCTCTAATGTGGCTTTCTTTAGGACTCAAAGATTCACATATATTTTCTTCAAGGTCTTTCCTCACTGGTCTTATCTGGTGGTCCAATTTATTTCCTAGTACCATATCTAACAGCTGCCAACCCATTTAGCTTTTAGTGACCCAGCAAAGAAGCATCACAGTGGCTTCTTCCTAGATTTTTACCCTCGTACCCATCCTGGCAGCAGTTCTTTCACATATACAGAAACATACACAGATGCCAATGTGGACACTGTCTTAACACATCCAACAAAGAAGCACTGTGAAATGACATTCTCACCTTTGCAGGTGTGGTATCCGTTTACACTGCCTACAGAGCTTCCTACAGAGGGCAGTATGGAACCTGAGCAGAAGGACAGGGAGACAAACAGGGCAAGACAAACGTGTTAGGAATACATACAGGCACTGAATTTGTTTTCTGGCACTCACTTTTAAGCTCAGGTATCAGGAGGTTAACACAGCACAAGACAACATACTCATGGAAAGAGACAAATCATTTTAGCTGCCAGGCAAGAGAACATCACTCAGGTATTTTGGCTTCTTAGCAGTAGTGATTCCTAACCCTTTCTAAATGAAACCCGAATTCCCTTCCTCCATCTTTTACTTGAAATCTGTGGATCCTGCCACAATGTTGCAAAGCAAGTATTGATAAAATGATTATGTCTTTAGAATCTCTGCTGTCTGCCACACTTTGGAACAAGGATTTATAATAAAGCCAAAAAGGTTCAACTTTAACATCAATGTCCTTCAACATGATAAAAATGAACAATGAGTATAATTAAGGACAGAAGGAGCAGTAGTCTTTTAATAAAGACATCTAAAATGAGTCCTTATATTGCTTCAAAAGGCAGATTCTCTGTCTTTTCTTCCATAACTTTCTGCTTTCCTTCCCCACCAGAAAACGGAAATTCTAAGCACCAATAAACCTGACTCATAAATATTTCCATAAATTCTGCTTTGGGCCTTTGGTTCTGTTTCTAATTACCATGATTTCACCTATATTCTCCCCATGCTGATTCCTTATATTTTAGGAACGTCCCAAGTTAAATAAAAATCAGATCATGTAATTATAGAAATTATACAGAAATGTGAAGAATAGTCATGATATAATGTTACATTACAAGGAGAGAATAAAACTCTCATGTGCACTGATTTCACTGGAAAAGTTTATGTTAAGGTTATATACTAAAATACAGTAACTATGAAACTTTCAAATGCTAACATTACTGTACTTATTTTTTTTTTCCTTAAGTAGGCTCCACACCCAGTGTGAAGCCCAATGCAGGGCTTGAACTCAGGACCCTGAGATTAAAACCTGAGCTAAGATCAAGAGTTGGACGCTTAACTGACCAAGTCACCCAGACACCCCAGTATTACTGTATTTTCAGTGGAAAAAATGGATCAAACAAAAAGATCATATTCCACTGCAATAGGGGGATGACCAAAAGAGAAACTGGACTAGTAATTGGGAGAAGAGGATCCTGGCCAAGACCGTTGCTCACTCGGTATGTGAGTTTAGTCTGCAGATAGACCTCAATGTCTTCTCTAGTATATGAAGATAATACTAGCTATCCTGTCAGCACTGATGGGATCACCGGAGAGAGGTAATGAGGGAGTATACGTGAAAGCACTTTATGAAACAAAAGGAGCTACACAAGTGTCAAGAACTGTAATATTCATGATTTTTCAGAGATAGAACAGAACTTTGAGAGCACTCAGGTTAGTGATCTTCAAAGCAGCAAAGGAGGTGCTTTAGGGACTCTGTAAATGTTTGGTTTAGATTTAATCTTCAGAATATATTTCTGACCACTTAGAAATGGCAAGAAAACACGCACATTTGATTATGTTGAACACCACATCTTAACTCACTAGATACAACCAATTGATGCTGCTTTGGGGAGAGAATGAAATAGCTCCTGTACCTCCCAGCCTACATTTAAACTTCTTTTTGAGTGTCACTGGTTGGAAAAGCTGTAACTCTTTGCCAGCACTTGATAGGAGTCAAACCTACACGTGTCCGCTCATACAAAGAAAGACATCTACAGCACATGTGTATATATTAAAGAAAGTGACAAGAAACTCTGAGTTGCATCTACTCAGAGCAGGCTCTCATTAGGGCAGAACCATGTGGTAACAGAAGTCTTAACATGTCAGGTCATAGGCAAGCTTTTGTCCTCTGTGCCAGTTTTAGGTGTTTTCTATGTTTAAGAAAAGAATGTGATCCTTCATTAAAATTCTTGGTGATTTAACTTAGAAATAAGAATTTATTACATCACTTTCAAGCTTCTAGTTCAGTTTAACTGAGGAGTATTCTGGGACTATAATGTGAACTTTTTTTTTCACCTTGAATCAAGTATATTTGTGTTTGAATTTAGCCTGCATCACTTACATAGTGGGTGACATCTTAGTTACTGTGCCCCCTCGGTCCCCTTCTTTCACCTGTACTAAATGTATAATTTCTACCCCATAACTCTTGAGGAAATTAATAAATGAGTAATTAATGGGAAACTGGTAAGCAACCTACAAGACAATAATACTTGAGATTATCTTTCCCATTGGGCAAAATTTACTTGAATTGCTATGGACAAATATCACTTACATTACTATCAATTATCTATAAAACTCTAGAACAGTTTAGTAAATAGACAGTTAAAGATGCACACTCAGAACCAAATAATTTCCCAAAGCCTATTAGACAATGCCTAACACTTCAATGAAAGGACACCCCATACTTTCCTTTTGTCCATTTCCAAGACTTTGACAATCTTTTCTTTAAAAGATTTTATTTATTTATTTGACAGATCACAAGTAGGCAGAGAGGCAGGCAGAGAGGCAGGGGGAAGCAGGCTCCCTGCAGAGCAGAGAGCCCGATGCGGGGCTCGATCCTAGGACCCTGGGATCATGACCTGAGCCAAAGGCAGAGGCTTTAACCCACTGAGCCACCCACGCGCCCCAACAATCTTTTCTGACACAGGTGAACAGTAAAGTGAACTCTTAAAACATTCGTCATCCTTTACAACTACTTATCTGCGTGACTTGTATTTTCTGAATAAAATGCAACCAAACAGGGATGCCTGGGTGGCTCAGTTGGTTAAGCGGCTGCCTTCGGCTCAGGTCATGATCCCAGCATTCTGGGATTGAATCCCACATCAGGCTCCTTGCTCAGCAGGGAGCCTGCTTCTCCCTCTGCCTCTGTCTGCCTGTGCTCGCTCCCGCTCTCTCTCCAACAAATAAATAAATAAATAATCTTAAAAAAAAAAAAAAATGCAACCAAACAAAATGGAGAAATAAATCTCACAATAAAGCTATCATCCAAAAATCCTTTGTCAAAATTTTATATTCTGGGGCCACTGGGTGGCTCAGTGGGTTAAACCTCTGCCTTCAGCTTGGGTCATGATCTCGGGGTCCTGGAATTGAGCCCCTCATCAGGCTCTCTGCTCAGCGGGGAGCCTGTTTCCCCCTCTCTCTGCCTGCTGCTCTGCCTATTTGTGATCTCTCTCTCTCTCTGTGTCAAATAAATAAATAAAGTCTTAAAAAGAAAAAAACTTTATATTCCCTAAGATAGTCTCAATGTTTTTACTGATGAATTTCATAATAGATAAAGTGCTATAAATTTTCTTATAAGGGAAATTTATGCCAACAAAATATCATTTGTATCTGTTTTATGTAGTAGAGTTCTAATTGAGATTATTTGAAAAAAATATTTTAGTGTTTTAAAATGTTTGAAAAACCAATGATCTAGTCTAGGAGTCAAAAAACTATCCTGGCCGAATCTGGCCCTCTGCCAGATATATAAAGTTTTATTTGAACACAGCCACACCTGTTCACTTATATATTGTCTATGACTGTTTCTGTGCTCCAGTAGTAGAGATGTGTAGTATGACAGAGCCCATGTGGCTCCCAAGCCTTAAATATTTACTATATGGCCCTTTACCGAAAAAGCTTGCTGACTCCTGATGTAGTCACACACTGCTAAGTCCCTGAACTTAGAGGTTTCATGTGTTGCAATATAAGAATCACCAATTCCCTGAAATGTTGTCATTTCTGGGTAGTTCCAAGAGATTTTTAAACTTCAACAGAAAAGTGACTGTTCTCAGGAGGAAAAAATAAACTTTTACCCTACGACTGAAGTGATTCGTAGGTGTACACTAACACAGTCTGGCAATAAAACCTATGAGATGCCAATTAAAAAATCAGAAAGTGACTGTAAGCTCATACAGATTTTGTTTGAAAGACTTAATTTGCAGCCAGAGATTATTCATACATCTGGGCACAATCTTTGTATTCACTTCCAGGAAGTGTGACTGTCTTTGGTAGACCAACACTGACTCCTAAATACCTAGTCTCTCTCAAGATATCTTGCTTATACTCTCCAGGGCTGACTTCAGTTTAAAGATGATACATAGCCATCCATTTCCATGTTTAAAAAAAAGAAACTTGCTGAGATGGAAATCTTATTTCGATCCTTCTCTGTTCATTTAGGCCAACTAGTCCCTTAACTTTTTCCTATCACAGGAAGGAATTTTGCAAAGTGGAGCGAAGTTATATAGCAAACAGGGAACAGATCAGGTTGAGGGGGAAGACTGCTTGTGGATCACTCTCCTTCATTCTCATATTAACCTTGATTCTGACTTTTATTAAATAAGGGGTCATAACCAAAGGCCAACGGTCAAAGGGAAGAATGATGTTTATTTACTGTATTTTTAAGAGCCTATACTCACCTGTCTTGGCTTGGGAATCGGGTGCTGTGATCTCCATGATGAGATTTTCTAAGGAAGTGCCTTTGCAGTTGATTTCTTCCACCAAACTTCCTTTACTGGCCCAGTCATCTAGAAGATCCTGTTAACAGAACAGCTAAATGTAAGTGACATCTGTGGATATTCTTCTCATTAGTAGGGACACCTGCTCTTGTACATATACTCCCTAAACTTTTGATAAGCATTAAGTGACCACCCTTGTGTATTCAGCTACTGCAAGATCTTGGTTTAGCCAGCCATGATGTGAGAGAACGATATCCTGGAATATTCAGGATCTTCCCATTCATTCGTTCATTCATCAATTATTTATCAAGCCTTACTGTAGGCTAGGCATCATGCCTAACACTGAGGATACAAAATGGGATTATGGCATGGTTTCTAAAACTAATAAATAGATTATCAATAGAATTATAATGTGATAAATGCTATTACAGAAATATAGACAGTCAGTAAACTCTGAGAGCACGAGAGGAGACACATTTAACTCTGCCTAGAGGGAGGGCAGCTTTGAGTGAAGAAAAAGATGGTAAAAGGGAACGGCATGCATGTAAAGAATAGAAAGGAAATGGCAAACGGAGAGTAAAATGAGGAGCTAGATACTGAGCAGTAGAGAAATACACAGAATCACATAGGCTACACTTTGCATTTTCAAGGTAACTTTTATATTGGGCTTAAAGACAGAGCTCTCACTACCATAGAAAACCATTAGGAAACAAAGGCATCTGAGTAACTAGGTCATATAGTCTCTAGATGGGGATCGCCTATCACAGAAGTAGAATTCCACTAATTCCAAAGCAGGGGCACCTTCTTAGCCTTGAATCCCTTCCTCCACACTGAATTTCCCTGACAACCTACTTAGTTTGCTTTTGACTTTAGGCTGCCCAGCAGCAGAGAAAGAGCCATGTTCATGCTGCCTAACTGCAAACTGAGCCTTGTGAATTCACAACTGTCAATTACTTTATTAATCACTCTAGATTCCAAAGAGCCACAGTTCCCAAACCAGGCATCCACTCACAGGGTATTTCAAATTTTTGAGGGAAGTACAGTGACATCTGTTGGATACCATGTGAACAACTACTATGAAGTTATTGAGACCTAACCAGGTAGCAAGTGAGACTTTTTTGTTTTTTTTTTTTTTTTTTCTTTCTTTCTTTTTTTTTTTTTTTGCCTTGAGGTACCCTGATTAATTTCTTCAAGGACTAAGGACACTGTGAACCTAGAAATTGGGAAGCCTCTGCCCTAGGGGATTCCCCACAGCAAATGCTCCTGGCACTCCCTCTGTGAAAGCAACCCAACTCTTTCCCTGTCATCTAGCTGAAAATAAATCCTGCTTTACTAAACAAATAAGGAGAATGCACGAGCAGTAGCTGGAGGTAGATATGGCTTGATTTCAACAAAAAGAAGAGATGTGTTAGAGGAGCAAGTAGAGGTTAAATGACTGAATCAGAGAAGGAATTCTGCCAGGGATGGGAGAAAGGTTGATCCTACTCGGGAAGGTACCGTCCAACCATCTGATTCTAACTTCCTTTCTTAGCTGTAGAGCTAGTTCTTCTTTCCTCAATTTCCTGATCATGCATCTGGACACTTGCTCATACGTAACTTTCTAATTCTCAAACACACAGGAAGAGTGTAAGCTTCTCAAGGACTGCACTTTAACAACTATCTTTTTTATGACTCACCACAGCAAGAGAGGCATCTGAAAAACAGCTGAAACCTAATAGATCTTATTCCCAGATTACTTTTTTGGTTTTGGTTTTTAAATAGGAGACATT
The DNA here is from genome assembly GCA_003697995.1 of Taxidea taxus jeffersonii. Lineage (NCBI taxonomy): Eukaryota > Metazoa > Chordata > Mammalia > Carnivora > Mustelidae > Taxidea > Taxidea taxus. The sequence continues at coordinate 34,771 of RCUC01140559.1, forward strand.
TTGATGCTCAGTGCTTGGGTAGGGGTAGGTGTGAATCACATAAAGAAAATGGAAGGATTTCTATTCTGATGCAGAAGGTTAACTTGGGACTTGTCACATCACTTTCCTGGCCATGCAAGCTTCCATACTGCTGTCTAGCCTGGCTCCTGGAGCTCTGTTCACCTACCTTCAGGTGTTCAATCTGCTTTTCCAGCTCTCTCATATTCATAAAAGTCTCTGCAGGTGGAATATTCCCTTCAGTTTCCTTTAGCCATTTTTGGAAGGTCCTAACCAGCTTCCGAAATTCATCCAATTGCTCCCGACAAGATGACGCATCTTCCTCTCTGTCAACAACATCGAAGGCATTTTGTTACTTGCCAGATTAAGCTTCGTAAAGATGTCAAGTTGAACTAAAACTACACTCATTCTGGGACTCTAAGCATCTTTTCCTTTCAGGGTCTGTTCTTTCCCATAATCTGTTCCACAGCAGCTTTGGCTAAATCAGCACATACAATGTAGGAGAACATCAAACTAAGGAATCTGTTGCCCTTGTTTGGACATTTCTGGGGAGAGGAGTCTTCAATCTTACTCCAGGCTAAAGTGAAAGTGAGAGAAAGGAAAAGGAGCCCGGAGCCTGTTATTTAGGTGCAATGATACAATGGAAAGAATGTAGGCTTTAGGCTTTGGATCTCAAGTCCATCTCTGTCACTTTTTAGGTAGTTGACTCTTTCAAGGCCTAATTCAAATGCTAATCCCATTAGCAAATAAAATGCTGAAAAGGAGGCTCAGAGAAGTTAGATTTAGCACACTAGGGGCTCCTGCATGGCTCAGTTGGTTAAGCTCAAGTCATGATCCCAGAGTCCAGGGATTGAGCCCCACATCAGGTTCTCTGCTCAGCGGGGAGCCTGCTTCTCTCTCTCCCCCCTGCTCGTTCTCTATTTCTCTAGAGATAGAGATAAATAAATAAAATCTTCGGGGAAAAGAAAAAAAGCATACAAATGGGTAAAATGAGCCAAGGACAAAGGAGAATTCTATTTCAAAATTAAATTTTGGAAGTGGCCACATCTATCAAAGTTTAAGCCAGAGATCCTGGTTCTTCCTACAGCTAAATGGCCCTGAGTACAGAGAAGAACAAGCTTTCCTGGCCTCTGCCCCTCTTCTCTCCACTAAGTAACCTTGGGCTTACAGTGTTGTTTTGAGCAACTGCTTTCCTCCAGTCACTTTCCTCAGGTAGTCACTTGCCAAATCAAGATTATATATATATGGCTAAACCAAGGGAGGAAGTCTTATCAAGCTCCTAAACCCATGTGAGGTTTTCTAATGCCATCATGGCATTTCAACAGTCAGCAGATAATCTGAAATCAGCCACCTCTGTCATATATTCCCATGTTTCCCTTAAAAGAAGAATCCAGACTCTCCTCCAAAACAACTTAAATGTGGTCAAAGCAAGCAGAAAGAGAACCAATATAACCATTAATTACATCTGGAAAGTCTCCTCCAATTTTTCTCTTTATTTCAAATTCTGTCACACATTTATTCTGTGAGGTGACTGTACAGAGGAAAACTGAGCCCCATTACTGAGAAGGAATTCATGATTTAGTAATAGAAAACCTCCAAGCACCAAGTAGATTAAATAGCTTTGCCTAAAAGAGGCACTTTCCAATCTCCTGTGACTCAGTAGCAGACTTCTTGATGCCATCTTTCTACTAAAGGAAGAAGAGAAAATCATTTTATTCAGTAGCAAAAAAAAAAAAAAAAGAAAAAAATGAGCTCCCCCAATTGACCAACACATATGAAAACTCACCTTTCTTTAACTGTCTTCTGTAGCTCTGTGAAGTCCTTTCTGAGGTTCTGTACCCTGTCCTGGTGCAGGGATAGGTCCAGTGCAAAGCCACAGGAGCTCAGTTCTGTGACTAGATGCTCAAGAGTCTCAAGGTTCTCCTGTTGATCTTCCATTTCTGAACTGAGCTCCTTTTAAGCAAACAGGAAAATGTACTAAATCCCTGATCGTTATAAATAAATAAACTCTAAAAAAATATATATTAAATTGGACGCAACTCCCCCCTAATCTGTAGGACAAGAGGGAACAAGAAAAGAGGCATGCTTACTGGGTCAACTACTAGATCAAAGCAATAAATACGGAGAATTTTTCCAGGCCACCTGAGAGTGGCTAGGAATTGAAAATGATTATTGTCTCCTTTATTATTTTTTAAAAAATATTTTATTTATTTACTTGGCAGATAGAGACAGTGAGAGAGGGAACACAAGCAGGGGGAGTAGGACAGGGAGAAGCAGGCTTCCCGCTGAGCAGGGAGTCTGACACAGAGTTCAATCCCAGGACCCTGGGATCATGACCTGAGCCGAAGGCAAACACTTAACACCTGAGCCACCCAGGTGCCCCAGAATATCTTCTCCTTTAAACAAATGTTCAAAGATTTGGGAGGCAGCATGACAGAATGAAAAGAATGAAGGTTTCTGGAGTCAAAAAGACTCCTGAAAATCAATCAGGCTTTGTTACTTCTAGCTTATGATCTTAAACTACTAAATTTCTCTAAGCTTCCATAGGCTATCTATTCTGTAAAACACGGCAAACATACACTCTCCACTATTATTTAACTCTGTATTCAAGATAGTAGCCAATGCAATTAGATAAGAGAAAATAATCTGTGGCATACAAATTGGAAGAGATAAGACTATATTTGCAGATTATATGAAAGGATACTTGTAAAACCCAAGAGAATCAATAATACAATTAAACAATGAAGTAATCCAATAAAGTAGCACGATATAAAACCAACATATAAAATCAAGAGTGAAAACTTCATTTACAATAACAGCATAAAAGGTGTAATTTTAAGAACCAACTAACAAGAAACATGCAAAACCCTTATGAATAAAACCTTAAAATTTTTTTTAAAAAAGATTTTATTTATTTATTTGATAGACAGAGATCACAAGTGGGCAGAGAGGCAGGCAGAGACAGAGAGAGGGGGAAGCAGGCTCCCTGCTGAGCAGAGAGCCCGATATGGGGCTTGATCCCAGGACCCTGGGATCATGACCTGAGCCCAAGGTAGAGGCTTTAACCCACTGAGCCACCCAGGCGGCCCCAAACCTTAAAATATTTGAGACATAAGCACACCTCAATAAATGGAAAGATATCCATAAAGATATGTGTGTGTGTGCATATGTTTATGTGCATATGTGCATATGTGCATGTGTAAATAAATAAATTCACCATGATCCAAATAAAAATACCAATCTTTCAAAAAAATACCAATTTTTCCCCTATGACTAATAAAGTTTATTTTATTTTATTTTTTAAAGATTTTATTTGTTTATTTGACAGGTAGAGATCACAAGTAGGCAGAGAGGCAGGCAGAGAGAGAGGAGGAAACAGGCTCCCTGCTGACCAGAGAGCCTGATGGGCTCTATCCCAGGACCCTGGGATCATGACCTGACCAGAGGCTTTAACCCACTGAGCCACCCAGGCACCCCAATAAACTTGATATTAAAGTTCACATGGAAAAATAAATGTATAGTTACTGGTGTGAAAATCCTGAAAGAAAAAGAGAGAGAGACTAGCCCTCCTAGATAGTAAAACATACGATGAAGGCTCTAGAATAAAAAATAGTATGCTACGGTTCATGAACAGACAGACCAGCAAAGCAGAACAGAAAATCCAGAAACAGACCTGAGTGCACATGGACATTCTATATCTGATAAGGATGACTTCTCAAATCACTGGGGAAAAGATGGACTTTTCAAAGAAATGATACCGGGAATAACTAGAGAGACCTTCAGTAAAAGAACTTAGATTCATGCTGTGCACTCTATCTCAGAATGAACTTGAATTGTTAAAAGATTCAAATGTAAATGAAAGAAAGAAATGATCTGAGTTCCAGAAGCAAGCACGGGTGAATTCCTTCAAACCGGGGTGTGGCAAAAGACTTTAAAAAAATACATGTTCAATAAAAAGTGATAAAATCTACTATGTAAACATTTAAAAGCCTTTTATATGGCCAAAAACCCTATAAGCAAAGACAAAAGACAATGTGAAGAAAGATTTTCAACATATCACACATAAAGAACCAATTTCCCTAATATAAAACTCTTGTAAATTGAAAGAAGAAAAAAAACAAAACAAACTGCTGACAGAAAATAGTAAAGGCCATGAACCAAGAGTTGACAAATAAATGTCCCTTAACTGCATAAAAATATACTCAACTTCATCAGAGAAGAAATAAAAATAAAAGCCACATTGAAATATTATGTTGTATTGATCAGATTAACAGGAACTCGAATGCTGTTCTGCTGGTGAGGCTGCAGGGGAAACAGGTACTTTCATGGATTGTTGGTGGGAATGCAAAATGGTGAAATCCTGACAGACTGGGATCTAGGTGAAAAGGATGCTGGTGTTTATTGTGCCATTCCCTCTACTTTTCTGTACATCTGAAATTACTCAAAAAAAAACCTCAAAAAGGATAGCAAACCAAAGTATGAGATCCCACTTTAATATGGAGAAAGTTAGTTGGATAATCCCAAGGCACCAATGTGGGGACATAGGAATGCTAAGGTCCTACAGGTGGCAATGTGGGCATCTGGAGCCAAGGTGGCCACTCCTTGGTCAAATTTAGTATAGGTATACACTCTGACCTACAATCCTACTCCTGCATGTGTATGTATGTGCATGTATCTGTAGTAGGTAAGACTCTTCGTCAAACATTTCTAACTGCACTTACTAGGTATATGGTAGGAACACATTTCTCCACTCCCTTGAAAGCCAGGTGTGAAACCTGCTTTAACTCATGAAATGAAAATGGATTTGATATGCCCTCTCCCTGCTGCAGCAGTAGTCAATGAAGGTGCAGGGCAGGATAAAGTCAGTAATGACTTGATCCCTGAGTGACCATGATGAGCTAAATAGCCCCACTGATCTGGGCTGAACATGAAGAATGAGTGAAAAATAAATCTAGGCTGTTTTTTTAAAAAATGGACAAACAGTATCTAGCTTACAGGGTGGTTGTGATAATATTTTTTTTTTAAGATTTTGTTTAATTATTTGAAAGGGAGAGTGGAGAGCATGTGCACGAGCAGGGGGAGCTGCAGGCAGAGGCAGAGGGAGAAGCAGACTCCCCACTGAGCAGGAAGCCTAATGCGGGGCTTGATCCCAGGACCCTCAGATCATGACCTGAGCCACAGGCAGACACTCAGCTGATTGAGCAACCCAGGGAGCCCCTGGTTGTGATAATTCTTGAAGAGAATGCAGGTAGAGTTTCTATGACTGACTGACATACTATGCACTCCGTGATTGCTGGTCCCCTCTTTGCCCTTCTTTTTCTCTTTGTTCTGCCACTGTGGCAGATATGGTCTCACCTGGATTTGTTGGAAGAAGTGTGCAATATCTTGATCTGGCTGATTTCCAGAAGCTAGCATCCGGGTTTTGTTTTCCACGAATTGCTGCAGCTTATCAGAGAGATGTTCAAACATCTCCGCCTGGGGCAGAAGCTTCTTCAGGGAGCTCTCCTTTTCTTGCTGCCGGAGACAGAGCTGTTCGAAGCGCTGGCTCACCACTGCCAGTTTGCCCTGCAGCACAGCAGCTGTGGCGCTGTCTGCTGTCTCCATGAATCGCGTCACCATCTCGCGGGTGGCCTCCAAGCTGCTCTTCTGCCGAGCAATGTCCTGCTTCAATTTCTGTCACCAAAAAATGTGTCAGTCAGCTCCTGGCTCATTTATCCTAGGATATTCAAGCCACGAACCAATAATTTTCTAGTAATTTCAGGCTCACCTCCTCAAGGAAGGCAGGACTACAAATGACTGAGCCTTTGGAATACAAACATCTATCCCCTTAGTTCCCCACCGCATTCCATTAATGACTTCACCGAGCCACTTTTCCTCAAGCTTAAATGGTTTGGAAATTGGGTAGAAATATCTTTAAGTGGACTAGTCATCATCTCTAAGTCTTATTAGAGGATTCATGGAAATGAATTCTTTTCCTGATACTTTTTCAAAATGATGTAATAACGGAACATAGCAAATACACCGTCGACGCTAACTCTTGGGCCTAGGTCTCACCATGTTAGTGGCCAGGGCTTCCTGGATGACTCCCAGAGACAGGGACGCCACCTGCTCCTCCTCCAGGTTTTGTTCAACTTCCCTGATGGACTGCAACAAGCTCTCCAGGCTTTCCTGGACACTCTGAGATCGGGCAATCGCCTTCTGCAGCAGAGCAGAGCGCTCAGCCAGGCTACTTGACAGGCTTTGAAAATGGCTGAGTATAGAATCTGGAAAACCAAGGCCATGTGAAGAGAGCGGAGACTATTCTCATGTTGTGCTTTTAAAAACAACCTATATAAATCACACGTGTTAATTACAAAAATAACAGACATTAAGACAAATAGAAGGGATAAACTTAAAGTGCATTTGTATTTGAGCCAAATTCACAAAGCATCATTTAGCCCCTACCAAGTGCCGGAAATTGTGCTGGATGCTGAGGACTAAAGATAATTAAGGTAAGTCCCTGGCTTCTATAAACTTAAGACTGTAAATGTTCAGCATAGGCAGAAAGGGGTACATCACAACTAGCCATAAAAATAAAACTGCAGGGCGCCTGGGTGACTCAGTTGGTTAAGCAACTGCCTTTGGCTCAGGTCATGATCCCGGAGTCCTGGGATCGAGTCCCACATCAGGCTCCCAGCTCCATGGGGAGTCTGCTTCTCCCTCTGACCTCCCCTCTCATGCTGTCTCACTCTGTCTCTCTCTCTCAAAAAATAAAACTGCAAGTGCTATACTGACGCTAAGAGTAATGTACTAGAGAAGGCTGAAAGAAGAATGACTCTTTCTTATCTTTTATTTCTTTTCAGGGTTGGAAGTGGTGGCCAGGACCTTACAAAGGAAGTAACTGCTCAGGTACCTCTTGAAGCTTGAGCAAGATTTCATCATAATGCTAAGCTCTCAATAAATGTTAGCAGCTGAACCACAGGGAAAACTTCAGGGGTAAAGTAATGAAGAAATGACTAGTTTATTTGGGAAAGGAAAGAAGCAGGGCATAGCTAGAGGGCAGCATGCCTGGGGAAAGGGGCTGAAACCAGATTGCAAAGACCTTCAATGGTACAAGAACAAAGTTCACTGGACAGTAAGCTCTTGCTGTCTGTGTCCCCAGCCCCTAGCCAGCTCCACACATATTTGCACAATACAGTGTGACATATACGAGAATTAAGGGAGTGTTCTTCTTATTGCTGTTTCATACCTGTAGTTTCTTGAACATGCTTGCAGTCTGGGGCTGGCTCGCCTTCAATTTCCATGAGGTCATGAGCTACTTTTTGGAGCTTTTCTATAGGGACTTGGTGCTCAGCTAATTCCTCCTGCAACTGCTGCTTGTCCATGAAAAAGGCCAAAAGTAAAACCTCTGAGTAACCAAAGCTGGTTCTAGGAACAAAGGGCTACTTAGCATAGTGCTACTATGAATATTCTACAAAGAATACTTCTGTTTATTCGTACCCACAGATGTTAGAATTAAGTGTTTAAGAATCAGATCTGGTCCAAGGCATCCCAACAGCTGCCTTTATGAGTATTTGTTTTATTTCGGGGTACTCTACCCATCTGGTAGAACAGCCTGCATCCCGGCCTACCTTTGTAGTTGCAAGCTGCTGTTGCAGAACGCCAGGGTCTGAGGCAACAGTATCTGAGAGGAGCTTCTCCACATTGGCCTCACAGGCCTGCATCCAAGCCTGCAGGCTGTCAATACAGCTCTGGAACTGCTGGTACTGGCCTAGGAGCATGTTCAGGTGAGAGCCCAATCGTGTACACTGTGCCAGAGAAAAAAGGAAGAGCAGGCTTATGTAAGGTCTGGCTAAAGACAGCAGCTTCCTAGGCACGGTCCAAAGAAAAGTCTGGCCTTGTTACAGGATCTCACTTTAACCACAGTGAAGGGTAGCACCGAGGCCTCCAGGAACAGATGAGTAGCAACCATCTCCGAAAGTTGGGCCTTTGTTGTTTGATCCATACTATTCATCCCAACTTTATATTATATACCCACGAAGACTAAGTGAGGTGTAGGGCAAGCCACCAAAGAACTACACATCAGGTTGCAGGCTAAGGTAGGAAGGGGCTGGGAGGTACAGAGTGCTCCTTTTGGCTAGGTTAGAGATGTTGGCAAAGTGCAGAAGACAGGTAAGAAGAAATGACTGGATTCTACAGTTTGGGAGCTAACAGGAGTTCTTTGATAGGGAGGAAGGCAAGGATGTACCCTAGATGCTCTGTGCAGGAATACAGACTGTGCATGTGGTTCCAGCTTCCCCTGTACTATGTCCCTCGGGATCCCACGTCTGCTGGTCAGGGTAGAGGAGGGCGAGCACCTCCACCTTCCCTACCAGAGTAACATACCCCTGATACTGCTGGGATCAGGCATTAGCCCATGGGCCTCCACATTTTGCATTTTTGCAGAGCTCATAAAGACATTCTGCCTGTGGTCAATATACAATTCAGCTTACTCACTGTGTCCTGAGGTTCTTATCCTAAGCCCCGGCAACTACCCACTGTTGTGTGAGGGCTCCCACGACCGCCCCGCAGAGGCTGTTAGGACTCTCGTGGTACCTTTGAATGGAGAGCAGTATATCTTTCTGTTGCATCCTTCAGCTTGCCCTTCACTAAGGCTCCAGTGGCTGATGGTTCTCTGCCTTCCTCAAAGCTGTTTTCTGTGTCCAAGACTTTCTGCCCTGAGATAGTCACAAATCGTAAGTCTCCTTTGTGGGAAATGACGTCCTCTGAGAAGCTCCCCTGCCGCTTTAGCAGGGATGGAAGGGCTTCGGGGCAGCTGCCTCCCTTGTGCATGTTCTCCAGCTCTCTCTCGGACCGCTCCAGCCAGTTCTCAAACTCTTGATGGTCCTGTAGGAACTTCTGCAGCTCATCCCGTAGTGTCTGAGCCTGCTTCAGCTCTGCCTCCGACTGGGCCAGGGAAGTCGCATACTGCCCCTTTAGCTCTCCTAGCTTGTCCTGTAGCACCTGGCGTTCCTCAAGTGTGAGATTGTGGCCATGCTGGTCCAGGAAGGCCTGAGCTGACTGGGTGGCCAGGATGAAATTTTGCTGCTGAGACAGCAATTCTTGGTGACGGGCCTGGCAAAAAAATTCCCCCCCAAACAAAGAATGATCAGTAGGGATACCACAAAAATTCAGTTACGTCTACAGTTAGAAGTAGAGAGAGATCTCAATAGGCCACTTTTCCAGTTGTTCAAAAATCAGTATCTCTCAATATCTCTTTCTAAGGATTATGCCATATACTAGTCCCAGCTGAACTGATACATGTAGGATCTTAGGGTTTTCTAAGAGACTTCACATATAATATCTCAAGTGATTTGGGGGCACAAACGGCAATATAAGCAGACAATATCTATGTATGTTATATGTCTTGACTAAGGTCATGCAGACAGTTAAGGGACAAACTAAGACTAGAATCTGGCTCTCTTCACTAAACCATTCGAAGTCTAAGAGAAGGCACAAGTGGCCAGCTCATAACTACCCACATTAATGGAAGGGGAGAGTAAGTTGGATAAGCCAAACATGACAATATAAAAATTGCAACTACTTAGCTGTGAAGTCTCCATTAGCTGTGAAATATCCCTGAACACTGTCTCATCTAGGAAAGTTCTTAGAAAATTAATCCTTTAAAGAAACAATTTGCATTCCAGTGAGAATAAACTGTATTTCTGGGGCACAGGTAATTTGTATTTTTTATTTGTATGTGCTATGTCTATGTGCTTACACATGGACCTTTTTTCTATTTCAATGGAATGTAAGTTATTTTAGGGAGTTGTGGTTGTTATGTTTTGTTTCTTAAAATGTTCTTCCTGGGGATGCCTGGGTGGCTCAGTGGGTTAAGCCTCTGCCTTCGGCTCAGGTCATGATCTTAGGGTCCTGGGATCGAGCCTCGCATCGGGCTCTCTGCTCAGAGTGGAGCCTGTTTCTCTCTTTCCTCCCGCTCGTGCTCTCTCTCATTATCTCTCTCTCTCTCAAATAAATAAATAAAATCTTTAAAAAAAAATGTTCTTCCTTAATCTAGGGGTGCCTGGGTGGCACAGTTAAGTATCTGACTTTTGATTTTGGCTCATGTCATGATTTCAGCTCAGGTCATGATCTCGGCTCAGGTCACGATCTTCAGGTCATGGGACTCCACACTCAGCAGGGAGTCTACTGGAGGTTCTCTCTCCCTCTCCCTCTGCCCCTCCCTCACCTTGTATGCAAGCTTTCTCCCCCCCAATAAATAAATTTTTAAATAAAACAAAATAAAATGTTCTTCTTGAGTCTAATAGACAATAGTGGGGATTCAGTCAGTGTTCTTGCCTATCTATACCGTTTATGCAACTTCCTAGATCAGGACAATAGCCTAATTTTTTCCAGAACACTGTCCAGTTTCAACCTGTATCAGCAACCTATAGCATCAGCTTCCAACATTATCTCAGGGAAGCTAGGGTGACAAATCTTTCCTTCTCAAATAGATAGTAAGGGGTAGTACCATAGCTTGCCTGTACAACCCCCAGGTGTTCCCATTCTCATCCACCCACAAGTAAGGCAGTCTCCTTCCTAGGATGGAAATGCTCCCTGGTCAGGCTGACTATTGCCAGCAGTCCTGTGACAGCAGGACCATCTCTGCTCTGTGCTGTTATGACTGCCCTAGCTTTGGGGGACACCTTATGATGGATCTCGAAGCATAGCAGCAGCATGCAAAAGGCAAAAATCCTATTAATATAAAACAAAGCAATGACATAGGCTATTCTGTAGAAGCATTCTAACTGAGCCAAATTTCCTTTGCTATAAAGGTGTCACTACTAAATAGGTGATCCATGTGTTTTCTAATTTCCCTGAACATATTGTTTTTCAATCATACAATAAAGTATGCCTGCATATGCCAGTTAATATCCTAGGAGACAGTTCCTCTGGTTGGTTCACTGGTTTATCTCCAATGCCTGACATACAGTAGGTGCTCAGTATTTGCTGATTAATGAATACATGGGTCTCTACCCATGTATTTGATAAAGAGCAAGTAAGGAATGGTTTCTTGAGGGTGACAGGAAACCATTTAAAAAAGGGTTAATCGGGATGCCTGGGTGGCTCAGTTGGTTAAGCGGCTGCCTTCGGCTCAGGTCATGATCCCAGCATCCTGGGATCGAGTCCCACATCGGGCTCCTTGCTCAGCAGTGAGCCTGCTTCTCCCTCTGCCTGTGCCTGCCGCTCTGTCTGCCTGTGCTCGCTCCTGCGCTCTCTCTCTATCTGACAAATAAATAAAATCTTAAAAAAAAAAAGGGGGGGGGTTAATCAAGGATATTGTATTTTTTGAAGATCACTTAGTCGTGTAAGAGGGAGGGTAGAAGGCACAAGGCAAGGAGACCAGCTGAAGCTGCTATAACAACTCAAATGGGAGGTGACAGTAGTCCAAACCACAATCATAGCTCAGGGGAAAGAGAGAAGCAGGGACGACTCTGAAAGAGATCTAAGAAGAGGGATTTGATGACTGATTTGATCCAGGAGAGTAGGGAGGGGAAGGAGTCCCAGATGATGTCTAGCTCTGACAATGAAGTGGGAGTAGAGGAAGGAGAACGAGTTTGATGGGGTGGAGGGTATGTTAGAGGAAACAGAAGCTCCATTTTTTGAGGCTGAACTGCTTGTGGTTCCAAGTTACAAACAGGCAGATAGATTTATGTACTGGTTTGAAGCTCTGCACAGGCATTTAAGTTGGACATACATGGAATTCTCCAGTACAGGTGGTAACTGAAGTGTCTTGAGTGGATAGAACTACCCAAAGGAAGTATATTCTGAAAGATGAGGAGAGGCTGAGGCTGCCACCTGGAAGCACAGCAGTATCTCACAAACTGTCCAGAGGAATAGAGAAAGGATTACCAAGGCAGAGTAGTGCTTTGGAAAGCAAAGGAGTAAGTGTTTCCACAGTGTCAAAGCTGCTGAGGTATCAAAGAGGGCATGAACTGAGACATACTTACTGTGCTTACTGGATTTAGGGGCAAAGTGGTTATGGTGACTTGGCCAGGGCAGCAGAGATGTGCCCAGCAGAGTGAAGACAGGCTAAGTTTCTCACCTTCATCTTCTCACATTGCTTGTCCAGTTCCTCTGGGGCTTGGCTCGCCCCCTTATGAGCATCCGTGGTATCAAAGGCTCCTTTCCCTAGGCTAGTTCCTGACAGCTGCTCCATCTGTCCTTCAGATTGCACTGCAGTCACCCAGTCCAGGAGAGCATCAATCTTTTTCTTGTTCTCTGCCAGTTCCTTTGCTGCTTTACTCTGAAAGCCACAGAAGGAGTCTAGTGAGAAGGTCTTAGATACTCAGCTATACAAACAAAGGTTAAGAAAACAGTAAGACTTTCATGCTAAAGAAGAGAAGCTCTAAGACTACATATAAATGGTCTTTGCATCCACAAAAAACAATGAGCATCTTCTACATCTGTTGAAAAACAATTAGTTAAAACAATCTCTAGATTTTTGTCTGTATCTCACTGCTTTTAAAAAAGGGGGGCAACCCCCTTGGGTCCCATCCTACCTCAAGAGCTCTGTACCACCACTTTGCTATTGCGGGATAAACCTTGCTTTGCTGCCTACAATAAAGTTCATGGGAGGGGTGGGGGTGGCAAAACCCAGGATTTAAAAGGGCTTTAAGAGATGATTTAGTCCTGGCAGCCCAGCAAGGCTTCATGGAATCCTTTATAGGTGTGCAGAAGCGATGCCCTGGCTTGGCAGGGTCAGAAACAGTACAGTCACTTCCCTAAGGGAAATGTAGACTTCTCCCATCCTTTTTCTGCCAGACAGAGTATTAAGTCCTAAAACTTGCCTCTTGAATTCATTTTCTGACTGTTCAAGGACTGTGATTAATTAAACAGGTTATGCCAAGTGATACCTTCATATATTTCAGAATTCCCCTTCAGGTAATTTATTTCTCTTTTCCATATTTTCTTTTTGAAGATTTTATTTATTTATTTGACAGACAAAGATCACAAGTCGGCAGAGAGGCAGGCAGAGAGAGAGGAGGAAGCAGGCTCCTGGCTGAGCAGAGAGCCCGATGCGGGGCTCGATCCCAGGACCCTGGGATCATGACCTGAGCCCAAGGCAGAGGCTTTAACCTACTGAGCCACCCAGGTGCCCCTCTTTTCCATATTTTCTTTCTCCCCCATTTGTGTCAGAATCCATGGCCAGACAAAGGATTTTAATTCAATCTGCCAGGGCTGAGGGGGGTGCAGAACACCATTTGAGACTTTACCTTCTCCTAGGTTTATCCCAGTGCCTCAGTTTCCATTAATCTGCAAGGGCAGCCTGGGGTTAGTGTGAGGCACACAGAGACTCCCCAGATACTTCCTCTTTGTGCTCTTGGATTATCAATCTAGATTCATGTTTGAAATGTGCCATTTGCTTTTTCCTCCCCAAGGTACTACCCTTCTTCACTAAGTTCTTTCCAAGATTTTCCAATTAGTGTGCGAAGTACACAGGTAGCAAAAATATTTTTTCTTTGGGAGTGGGGTGGGTGATATGAACTTCCTACCAACTATTCCTGACTTAAAGTCCTTTAGGATGTTTCTTCCCAAATCACAGACCAGCTACTGAAATAGCCTCTTTTTATGATTCTATGCTCTCTGTAAGGCAGTTTCCCATTATTACCTTTTCTTCATTTGCCAGATACCAAAATTTTCTTTTTTGAAAAACACCAAGTATCAAAGAAGTCTGGTTACCTTTTCAGTCTCCTGCTGTACGGCTGAGGTCACCACTTCCTCCAGCTCCTTCTGGGCCACCCGCGTCCGTTCCTGGAGAGCCTCATACTGCTCCTTAGCCTGATGAAGCTTCTCCCGAAGAGCCGCCAACTCATGGGGGCTCAGTTTGGCTTGGTTCTCTTCCAGGAAGCCTTCGATGTCCTTGACAACACTGGCAAATGAGGTGGCCCGATTCTGAATATCATCCTGTAAATCCTTAACACATGAACACAAGGAGGGCAGAGATGTCAACATTCCTTCTTCTAAGGCTGCTAACAGCACACAGATGGCACGGCTAGGATGACACACACCTGCACTAGGTGTGTGTCCCTGACTGTAATCTGCTTAGGGTTTAGGCCTAAACCAGTGCAGATAAGAACTTCTAAGACTTTTTTTTACTTAAGAAATATTCTAACACTTAATTTTCTTTTTCTTTTAAGATTTTATTTATTTGAGAAAGTGAGAGAGAGAGAGAGCACACGAGCGGGGTAAGGGGCAGGGAGAGAAGCAGGCTCTCTGCTGAGCAGGTAGCGCTTGAGCAGGTAGCAGGGGCTTGATCTTGGGACTCTGGGATCATGACCTGAGCAGAAAGTAAATGCTTAACCAACTGAGCCACCCAGGTGCCTCTAATACTTAATTTTCTAAGCAAATATTTAATGAAGACAAAAAAGGAGACTGTCCACAAACATGATGTTTATTTTGTAATGAGTTGTCCTCAAAGAGATCATTCTTCTATACAAAGGAGTTGACAATAGGATTCTAGCTGAGTTGAGACTTGATTGGTCCTTTATACTCTTTTGGTTATCACTCCTTAGCCTTTTTATTTTTTTAAAAAGATTTTATTTATTTATCAGGGGCAGGGGGGGAGAGAGAGAGAGCTCGCACAAACAGTGGGAGCGGCAGGCAGAGGGAGAAGCAAGCTCTCCACAAAGCAAGGAGCCTGATGCAGAATTTGATCTCAGGACCCTGGGATCATGACCTGAGGCAAAGGCAGATGCTTAACTGACTGAGCCACCCAGGCAACCTTTTTTTAAGTAATTTCTAGGGCGCCTGGGTGGCTCAGTGGGTTAAGCCTCTGGTCATGATCTTAGGGTCCTGGGATAGAGCCCTGCATTGGGCTCTCTGGTCAGCAGGGAGCCTGCTTCCCCCTCTCTCTGCCTGCTGCTCTGCCTATTTGTGATCTCTCTCTCTCTCTGTCAAATAAATGGACAAAATCTTAAAAAAAAAAAGGTTAAAGTAATCTCTACACCCACCGTGGAGCTAGAACTCACAACTCCAAGATCAAGAATCATATGCTCTACCAACTGAGTCAGCCAGGCACCCACCACTCCTTATCCTTAATGCAGCCTACAAGGCCCAGCAGGATATGGGTCTGACATGGGGCTTGATCCCAAGACCCTGAGATCAGGACCTGAGCCAAAATCAAGAGTCAGCCGCTTAACCAACTGAGTTACCAAGGTGCCCCTATACATGTAACAGTTAATAATTACATGTTCACTTTTGTGCTTATCTGTATAATGTTTGTCTCTCCCACTAGACTCTAAGCTTCATGAGAACAGAGATATTTACCATTATGTTGTCAGCATGAAGCACTGTGCCTGGCACATAGTAAGCCTTTATGAAGACTTGTTGAAGGAATGAGAAAAGTGAATTAATTCATACTGACCTTCAAGTCACTCTGGTTCTTCTGCAAAGCAGAGAGATCCTGCTGGGTGGCTCTACCTTGGTGGCCTGCCAATGCACTTTCTGCCCGTCTTAGCCAGTTGCAAAGATCCTCCAGTTTCTGGTGACAGGTATTTTGCTGTTTCTGCAGGGTCTAATTAAAATGCAAAGGGGTCAAGAGATGATTAAAAATTCTCATTTTACAAATACAAGAGAGCTCCCTGAAATGCAAAACAGAAAGGTTATATCTTAAGGATAGAAGAGTTGGTGAGAGACTAGAACAGGAAAAAGCACAGAAGTCATATTCAGAAAGCTCCCCTCTTTGGACAGTCTGTTGATTTGGGTGAACAGTTTGGATTATATTCAGGGGTAATTTCAGGTGAGAACGCTCCCCAGTTTTGGTTGGGAGTTCCTTTGCCAGACTGCTGTTACTAGCCCTGGAAATGGAGAACAGAGAGCCCAGATGCTTCAAATCCATAAATGATAATGGAGATAATAATAAGTTAATGGTTATGATCAAGTCCTCCACCAGAACTAGAGGATATGCTACATACTAAGTTAAAATACAGAACATTAAAAGGACTGGATTAAGAGGGGGGGGGGAATCAAGAATCTGGATAATTCATAAGCTAATTGAGCTTCTTAATAATTGAGCTAACTTTATAAATCAAACGTCTCATAAATGCAAATACCCATTAAATGGAATGATTATATGCCAGGCATGAGCGGCTTGGCTATTTTGAGAAGGAAACTGACCGAGAATAGCAACTGTCTCATTCCTTCAGGTGTCTACAAGTGATATCAAAGACAAAAGTGCCCACAGGGAGGGAGGGAATATGTTTCTGTGCCTGATCCTTTCTCCAAATCTCATCTCGACTGTATGACACTGAAGCACCTGATTGAGCCATTGAGCATGATGTGTTCTCCTGACCATCCTTCTAGAACTTTGTCCACCCGTTTCTACCTTCTGATGGTGTTTAGTCACCTGCACTTACAAACAGGTGCCCACATTGGCCCTCTCTCCCCCTCTTTAGGACAAACAGAAGGGCTCTGGAAGAGAACTCCTAAGAGCTCTTCAGCTGTAAAACGGGATCTCCATGGGTTAGGATGGGTGCAGACTGAATCTGAAAAAAGCAAAGCAAACAAGTTAACACACAGACATACACATGCATTCAGGGCAAATATAGAGAGAAGCAGAGCATTTCTGACAATAACAAGGTTAATAAATATTGTGGAATTAATTATGCGCTCGGAGAGAATGTTCACATGCAGTTCTACCACTTGCTGCAACTCAGGGGCCTACCCTGGATCCAGGCTGGGTCTTAAAGTGGCTCAGACCAATGCCATTTCATTAATTATCCACAGACTACACCATGCTATATACATTTCCAAGTGAGGATATTGCAAATTTTCAGATTTGGAAAGTAACCTGAAGGGCTGCATCAGTATTTTATTTCAATTCAGTACAGCTGGAACAACAAGCAGTAATGTGGGGACATACGGAATTGACTAACTTAATTTTGGCTGAGCCTAACCCAAAAGCTCCATTCAACTTTGCACAACATTTAATAAAGGTGACCCTGAGATAGATTGCTGGTGATAATGACATTCTTCTTTTTTTTTTTTTTGATAAGGATATTCTAATACCATCTTATTCAACTCCAACTTACTGTTCAAACAGCAAAGATGCCTAAGCATCATTCTTGATTCTGAGGTTATGATGTTACCACCAATGGAATTATGTTGAGTTTTGCAATAAGAGGGTTGTGACGGATGGTGGTAGGATGGTTTCTTTTAAAAATGTTAACACCTAGTTCTACACCCTGTTTTCCATAACTGAATGAACTCTGGGCATCACAGTGTGAAGAAAGGTGCTAGAAATTAATCATGATTTAAAAAGTGCTAAAAAATTAATACAATTCTGATAAAAATTTTGTTGTCAGCTGTTTGAAGGTGGTCAAGGAATATTACTGTTAATCATGTGAAAAGCCCCAGAATAAAATTCATTTCAGAACCATTCTTCTCAAGAGCTCAGAGTACCTAACTGTTCCTAATGGCTGTCAAAAGAATGCTGAAGGAGAAAGGAGAAATAAGGACAAGGGATATGACTTTTGTTTGGAAGTCAGACACGATGAGACACAGTGAGGGTCGAGTCTAACTAAAAGGAAAATACTTGCACGTGCACACATACGTAAACACGCACATTCTCTCACATGCACACATAAAACCAAAAACATGGCAGGAAATACAGCCAGAACAACTGTCTCCTAGACCAGAACCGAATGGTCTGGAGGAAATTAAATTTCAAAAATTGGTCAACACAGGCTCCTAGAATCATGACAGGTGGAGTCTGACCAGAAATCTCAAGGACAGAGAAGGTACCCCAAAAGACAAAGTGAGCCCAGCCGCTGGTTCAGTCTGACCTTGACCTGGGCTGCCTGCTCCATTTGTTGAAAATGGCCCTGCAAGGCATCCATCTGAGCTGTGGTCTGCTCCACAAGGTCCTGGAAGGACCTCTGCAGTTCACTCAGAAGGCGCAGCACCTGCCGGTTCTGCTGAGGGGATAGGTCCTGGGCGTGCTCGGAGATAAAGAACTGAGTATCAAAAGCAAGAGCATCGAGCTGAGATTTCCTTTCAGCCATGGGCTGCTTCAGATCCTAAGTAAAGAATTAAAAAATTTAAAAATAAAACAATAAAACTTCTCATTCTGTCAAAGCAGAAGCTGTTGGTTTTAATTAAAGAGTCAACATAAATAAAGAGGGATTAATTTGCTGTATTTCTATCATTGATACTGATCATTTTAAGGTCAAACCAGCATAGGAAATCTCTCTCATTTCTGGTCTCTCCAAATTCCTCATGTCTTACAATTAGGTTTTCTTTACTGAACCTTATCTCTAAATGCAGTAAATTTTTATTTTTTTATGTTAATAGAATTATACTACTGCTAATCCAGGTCTCTGTAAAATAATTTTTTTTAACGTTTGGAAAATTTATCATGAATTTCTAGTCTGAGATAGATTGGCCTAATCATATTTTCTTAGGTTCAAATATCTATTTGTATTTGTCCAGCAGTGAGCTGCTAGAAGGCCAGAAATAGGGTGGTACTCAATTTATTTGTAGTACACCACTACATGATTTTTAGAGTAAATAGTGTTGCTCATACATTTTAAGGTTATAAGAGATTACAGACTTTCTTATATAATAGTTACATACATATATACCTACCTACCACTAGAATTTATCTGTTTTTAGATGATTAAAAGCGTGTACTTTCCCCACAAATATATAGTGGTCATCAGCTATGTAACACTGGATGCAATAAAAACAGTTAGATTCCTATTGCTTTGAAATCAAGGGTAGTCAGCCATCCTACAGAGCAGACAAAAAGGCATATTTATCATTAAGCTAAGTGTCTTTCTTCATCTGTGATGAATGGACTTGGGAAACTGTCATTAGGAAAACAAGACTTAGACTGTGGCTGCCTTCCCAGTAAGGCATTCATTTAAATTATAACTTGGGGAGGAAACCATGCATGAGATGCTCTGTGTGTGTGGTTTTTTTCCTTTAAAGATTTTATTTATTTATTTGACAGACAGAGATCACAAGAAGGCAGAGAGGCAGGCAGAGAGAGAGGCCTTAACCCATGAAGCCACCCAGGTGCCCCGGGTACTCTGTGTTTTATATCATATACTATGTCATAGGAATTTTATTCACTCTTGTTTTTTTTTAATACTCTCCTAGTGAGCAGATCAAGTCTGCAAATCACTCGCATAACAAAAGACTTGGAGGAAAAGGCATGGATAAAGATGGCAGGTCAACTCTTGGAAGACAAAAAGGGATGGGTTGGGATGCCTGGGTGGCTCAATGGGTCAAGTGTCTGTCTTTGGCTCAGGTCATGATCCCAGGTCCTGGGATCGAATCCCACATCAGGCTCCTTGCTCTGCCTGCCGCTCCCTCTGCTTGTGCACTATCTGACAAATAAATAAATAAAATCTTTTAAAAAGGGGGGTTGGGGGAAGATGGGTTGCATCCAAGAAGCCTGACCATGGTCAAATTATGTCTGCTTCTCTTAAGACCGGGGAAAAGGGAGAGGACAAAACAGAAGGAGAGGGCATCTTTAGTTCTGTTCTGACTTTAGAAAGAATTTAAGGAGTGTGCTATCTATAGCAGAGGGCAGATAAACCAGTGTGAGTAATATCTGATATTATCTTAAGTATAACCAAAACAAAGAATAATGTTGGGAGGAAAAACAAACACCTCAGGTTTTGAGTATCTCGGTGTTTACTTTTCCCTCACTGACTTATAAAAAGAATCAATTAATTTAAAGCTTAAGGAGAAGAAAAGCATCCCTCTAGATCAGTGGTTGGTAATCAACAGTCCCCAGACCAAATCTGCTTACCACCTGTTTTTGTAAATAAAGTTTTACTGTAACACATCCATGAACATTCATTTATGTACTGTCTACAGATGCTCTGATGTTTCAACAGCAAAGGTGAACGGGTGCTACAGAAATGGTCTGTTTGTCTATGACCTGCAAGGCCTAAAATATTTACTATCTGGCCCTCTACAGAAAAAGTTTGCCAAGTCATGCTCTCAATCATGGATCAGTAAGTCTCCTGAAATTGGTATGTGTAAAATTAGAAACAAAGGACAGATACTAGGTATTCAGTTACAAAGACAAGATGAAGTTGAAAATAATAGGCCATTCCAGACTCTTTTTAAGAACAGATGAAAGGAGAAATAACCATAATCATCGAAGCTCTAAGGGTATGATAACCTAAAAAACTAAACACAGCAGACTTTACTTCTAAAATGGAATATCAGTTTTCCCGAGAAAGAGAAATACAGATTCTGATTTGCCTCGCAGGAAAATAAAATTGCTGTAACTCAGAGGACAATGAAAACCCACTTGAGAATGGGTGGGGCATCTACCTTGTACTGCTGGAGACGGTGTTTCAGACTGTCAGTGTCGGTTTCATCGTTACATTCCTCACTGTTCAGAAGAAGAGTCATACTGCCAACCCAGGCTCTCAGATCTTGAAGTCGGCCTTCTAGCTGTTCGTACTGATTCAACACTCTAGTCTAAGAAACAAATGGCAAATTAGATGATGAAAATCTTCAAACCTGCCCAAACTTTGTGAGCCTTTGGAAATAAAAACAAGAAGCAACCTTTTTTACTTCCACAGCACTCTGGAGGTGGAGTAGTCTGGAACTCCAGGTGTCATTCACAGAGCTGAGGGACTTCTGAAGATTCTTAGCATCTTTCTCTAGAGCCTTCAACAGTTGAGCGGGCACTTCTTGAGGCTGGCTGATGATAATCTGATTCACACATTCTAATTCCTGATTCACCAAGGTGGACAGATCCTTTAGCTCCCTGTCTAATACCTGAGGGGATAAAGTGGAGTTACCTCCAAAATCAAGACTAGAACTCTTGCTATTTAGGAATAAGCTGTGAACACAGTTTTCTGTCACCTCATGCCAACACCTGCTTTATGGCTTATGAAAATTTTTTTAAGATTTTATTTATTTATTTGACAGAGAGAGATCACAAGTAGGCAGAGAGCCAGGCAGAGAGAGGGGAAGGGAAGCAGGCTTCCTGCTGAGCAGAGAGCCCAACTCGGGGCTCGATCCCAGGACCCTGGGATCATGACCTGAGCTGAAGGCAGAGGCTTTAACCCACTGAGCCACCCAGGCGCCCTGAAATGTTTTTATGTATGTTCATTTGTTTGTTTGGTTCTCATAATCCCTCATTCTCGAAGTAGGCAGAATTGGGATCATTATTATACCGGATTTACAGAAGTGATGCCTCAGCATTTGAAAATGTTATTCTTTATTTTATTTTTGTCTAAAGTCACCCATCTCAGCGATGGAGCCAGGACTTGGATTCAGGTTTTCTGTTTCAGTGTAGTGCACCTTCCCATACAACTTGCTACCTCTTTGAGAGTGTCAGTATGCTTTATATAATGTGACACAAAATAAGTCAAGTAGAAGAACAACTCTTCCTGGGCTCTTAGGAGGCTCAGTCAGTTAAGCATCTGACTTCAGCTCAGGTCGTGATCTCGGGGTCCTGGGATCAAGCCCCGCATTGGGCTCCAGCCCTGCATTGGGCTCCACACTCAATAGGCAGTCCGCTTCTCCCTCTCCTTCTGTCCCTCCCCCTGCTCATGCACGTGCGCTCTCTGTTCAAATAAATAAAATCTTAAAAAAACAAAAACAAAAAATAAAACCCCCAAAAAACCAAAAGAATGACTCTTCTACTCCAAATTCCAATAGGGCAGAAGGAAAAAATAGAAAAACACCCCAACCCAGCCATCTACAATATTCTTTTTTTTTTCTTTAAGCTTTTTTATTTAAACATATAATGTAACCCCACCACCCTCTCCCAACCCCTCTCCCCGCCCCCCAGTTTGTTTTATGACATTAAGAGTCTCTTTCGGTTTGTCTCCCTCCTGATCCCATCTTGTTTCATTTTTTCTTTTCCTACCACCTTAACCCCTACCCCCATTGCATCTTAGCAATGTAGCCAGAAATACGCTGTGGGAAAGTTGGTGGTTCTGGACATGATCCTCAGCTGCCCTCCCTAGGCCACACTCCGGATACTGAGAGAACTTAACCTCTACAGCCTGTCCTCATTGCAACTCCAATCCTGTGACAAGTCTTAACCTCAGTTGAAGAAAAGGGCTCCTCTTCCTCCCTCTCAAGCTGTCCCATTTTATGTCCTCAGGAACTCAGGTCATCCATTATCATTTCTTCTCTCCCCTGACTTCAAGTTCTCCTTTTCTATTGGTTCCTCCTCATCAGCCCCCAAATCCACTCAAAACATTCTTTCAGTGCATCTCCTCCAGCTAGTGTCCTACCTCTCTCCTCACCTGCACCACCAAGCCTTCTGGAAAGAATGATTTACATTAATAGCTCCCCGCTTCCAATCTCCCATTTGTTCTAACTGCAACTTCGTTTATATCCTACGACTCCACTGAAACTATTCTTTTTTTTTTTTTTTTTTAAACATATAATGTAACCCCACTACCCTCTCCACTGAAATTATTCTTATTAAAGTTATCAGTGACTCTGGGCACTAAATCCCTCTTTTAGTCCTCACTTGGTCTCCCTACTGTATTTACTCCTGTCACAACTCCTCTGTTGAGTCTCTTCTGCTTTGGTTTCTGTGAGACCAGTGTTTCCTAACGTTCTTTAGAGATCTCCATTTTTAAAAAAAAAATTTTTTTTTAAGGTAAAATCTTTTTTTTTTTTTTTT
>ML104172.1:0-21417 GCA_003697995.1 Taxidea taxus jeffersonii
TTCAGCCAAAACCATTATCTGGAAGCTCATAGAGAGTCGAATTTACAGCTGTGATGATCAGTGTTGTGTGTCAAGTTTGCTAGGCCATGGTATCCAGTTTTTGGTTAAACACCAGTCTAGATGCTGCTGTGAAGGTATTTTTTTAGATGTGATTAATGTTTAAATTAGTAGACTTCGAGTAAAGCAGTTTACTTTCCATAATGTTGGCGGGCCTCATCTAATCTGTTGAAAGCCTTAAGAGAAAAGACTGAAATCTTCTGAGGAAGAAGGAATTCTTCCTCCAGACAGTCTTTGGACTCAAGACTGCACCATCAACCTTTCTCTGAGTCTCCAGCCTGCAAATTTCAGACTTGCAAGCCCCCACAATTATGTGAGCCAGTTCTTTAAAATCTTTCTCTCCCTCTCTTCCCACACACATACATACACACATGCATGCAAACACAAGATATGATTTCATGGGACCCACTAGTCATATCATCCAATGTACCTCCCAGAATTAGCTAGCCTTAGCACTTTGGAATGACCTGCTAGAGGTACTGTGGAAGCACCAGCTTAGAAGCAATACTCCACGAGGAGTATTACTCCCACCCCTTAGGATGCAGCATCCACATTGAAGCAGATACTTATATAACACTGTGCCCTCAAAACAAAACACGCATGCATACATGAACCAAAAGGTAAGAGTAGAAGTGGGTCTACAAACACACCATCATGCTTAATTATCTACCAGAGGACTTTAAACTTTCCATCACTACAATTTTGGGTTCTGGATAGTTTGACCTCCTGGCCCTCAATAATGTCATACCATACTCTTGCCAGACATGTGTAGCAATTGACCTACATCCTGTGATTGCCACCTGGGCACTTGGGAATCCTGAGATCAGGAAACAACAGACAAGAAGAAGAGTCATCATCTTGTCAGGGACAATCAAGCCTTATCAGTAAGATGAGTCAAGACTTCTTACATAATGGCCAGAGAAGAATATTCATGGAATCTACTTTGATGTCTCTTGGTACTTCATTGCCTAATAGTGCATATGAATGAACAAATGTATTAACTCTATTCTGAGAAGTGTTTTCCTACAAGAAACTCAGGCACTCTTGGGTCACTCCATGAGTTATGGAAACTGGCTGAGATAGCCACCGAGGGTGAAGGGAATTTAAATTTTTGTGGAAGAGAGAAAAGGAATACCAGTTATGGCTCTAAGACCAACTACAGTAGTGGTGGGCTCTAGTTCGTCCCATTAATTCTCTCTTTTTTTCCACCCTGGAAGAGAGGTACATTGGAACCCCAAAGGAGCTACCCCTTAAATATATAAAAAAGTGGATCCATGTATAATGTAAAAGGTGAATCAAGGTAGTCACAAAGTTGTTCCTCTCTGATTCCTCTTTGAGGGGAACTTGTCATTCAGTTATATTGAGTATTGTTAACTAACGGTCTCCACCTGCAATGTTTTTTTTTTTTTTTTTTAAGATTTTATTTATTTGACAGACAGAGATCACAAGTAGGCAGAGGCAGGCAGAAAGAGGAGGATGCAGGCTCCCCACTGAGCAGGCAGCCCGATGCAGGGCTCAATCCCAGGACTCTGGGATCATGACCTGAGCAGAAGGCAGAGGCTTTGACCCACTGAGCCACCCAGGTGCCCCTCCATTTGCAATGCTTTAAAAATGCACTTCAACATTCGAGCCAAGGCTATGTTTTTGCCAGGTGACCCAAACTAATAACTAAGCAGAGCAGGGTTACTCTGATCCGTCCATTTCTTACTAACATGGAATTCCTCAAATGGGTAGAATTTGCTTCAGAGCTCTCCTAAGAGTTAGTCAAGGCTATGTAAGGTTTGTATCAAGGCATGAGGTTCTTCCTGCCCAAGTCTTTTTCTTTCCTAATTTCCCCTCTGAGATATCAGATCAGTCTCAGGATCTGACAGACCTGCT
Organism: Taxidea taxus jeffersonii; assembly: GCA_003697995.1. Taxonomy (NCBI): domain Eukaryota; kingdom Metazoa; phylum Chordata; class Mammalia; order Carnivora; family Mustelidae; genus Taxidea; species Taxidea taxus. The sequence continues at coordinate 1,936 of ML104172.1, forward strand.
TTCTGCCTTTTTATTTTTCCCTCAATAAACACTGCGTGTTCCTTAACCCTTCATCAATGTCGGACACACTATGGAGGCCAGAAAACATCTCCAGAGTGCTAAAGGAAACAACCGCTAAAATCTAGCACACTATCTCCAGTGAAATTATCCTCCAGATTAGAAGGTGAAATAAAGACATTCTCAGACAAAAGGGGAAAAGCTGAGAGGATGCGTCACTAGCAACCCAACATTACAAGAAATACTAAAGGATTTCCTTCAAGTTTAAGAAAAATAAGCCAAGATAAAAGCAGAGAGGGGAAAAAAAATAAACAGCTCTAGAATGGGTAAGCATATGGATAAATGTGAGATCACTGACTATTTGGAGCAATAATCATAATATTTTGTGGAGTTTTTTAAATATTAGAATTAAGGACATGACAAAATTAGCAAAAAAAGAGATGAAAAGTGTATTAAATGGAATCAACTGGTAGAAACAGCTTGCATTGTTTAAGATATTCTAAAAGTACTATTTTAAGGTACACTGGAATAAATTAAAGAAGTAATATTTCAGGTAACCACAAAATAATGATACTAAAAGTTATAAACCAATAAAGGAATAACAAAAATATTTAATCAATGCAATGGAAACTAAGGGGAAAAAAGATTATGTAACAAATAACAGATGGAACAACAACAAAACCAAAAGTCAGAATTAAAACCAAAAGAGATTAAGTCCAACCATGTCATAAATACATTACATATAAATTGACTAAGCATTCTTATTAAAACACAGGATTATCATGTTGTATTTTAAAGATCTAATTGCATGTTATTTATTTGAAGTATACTTTAAATTTAAAAGTAAAGGGTGCCTGGGTGGCTCAGTGGGTTAAGCCTCTGCCTTCCGCTCAGGTCATGATCTCAAGGTCCTGGGATCGAGTCCCGCATCGGGCTCTCTGCTCCACAGGAGCCTGCGTCCTCCTCTCTCTCTGCCTGACTCTCTACCTACTCGTGCTCCCTCCCTGTCAAATAAATAAGTAAAATCTTTAAAAATAAATAAATAAATTTAAAAGTAAAGATAAATTGAAAATAAGACAAAGAAACAAAGGTATTCCATGTAAACACCATAAGAAAAAATGCTATTACCATATTAACATTAGACAAAATTGCATTGAGTGCAAGAAATGTTACAACACACAAAGAAACACTTTATAGAGATTAAAGTCTCATTCAACAAGAAGATATATCAGCCTAAACTTGTATGGACCTAATAATATAGATTCAAAATATATAATGCAGTAGTTAACAGAACTAAAGGAATAAAAAAGGTATATGCACAACTGCAATTGGACATTTAAACACACCTTTCTCAGCAATGAGAGCATAAACAGATAAAAAATTTAGTAAGGATGTAAGATTTGAAAAATATAGTACACCAAAGTTTTAACTGATATATATATATAACACTACAAGATTTCAACCCAGTTATCTCCCAATAACTAATAAAACAAGTAGACAAAAACCCAAAAAGGTAGACTCAGAACAGCCAATACAGTATTGAAGGAGAACCAAAGTTAGAAGACCAATACTCTGACTTCAAAACTTACTAAAAAGCTACAGTAATTAAGATAATATGGTATTGGAGAAGGAACAGATAACTGATCAATAGAACAAAATAGAGAGCCCAGAAGTAGGTCCACATAAGTAGAGTTGACTGATATTTGACAAAGGAAAAAGACAATTCAAAGGAGAACAGATGGTCTTTCCAACACATGGCACTGGAACAACTGGACATCCATGTGCTAAAAGAAAAGAGAGAGAAAGAGAGAGAGAGATAGAGAGAGAGAGAAGAATTTAGACAAAGATATTACATCCATCACAAAACTGGATTCTAGATCTAAATGTAAAATGCAAAATTATAAACTCCTAGAATAAAATAAAAAGGAAAATCTAGGTAATCTTGAATATCGCAATGAATTTTTAGATAAAACACCATCGGCATGAGTCATGAAAAGAACGATAAGCTTAGGGGTGCCTGGGTGGCTCAGTGGGTTAAAGCCTCTGCCTTCGGCTTGGGTCATGATCCCGGGGTCCTGGAATCGAACCCCACATCAGGCAGGCTCTCTGCTCAGTGGGGGACCTGCTTCCTCCTCTCTCTCTGCCTGTTTCTCTGCCTACTTGTGACCGCTGTCTGTCAAATAAATAAATAAAAAGCTTTTTAAAAAAAGAATTGATAAGCTTGAATTTATTAAAATTAAAAACTCCTGCTCTGTGAAAGGCAATGTCAAGAGAATGAAAAAACAAACCACAGACTGGGAGAAAAAATTTGCAAAAAACACATCTGATAAAGAAGTAGTATCTGAAATATACAAAGAACTTTTATGAGTTCTTATTTTAAAAATGTGCCAAACAGAAGACACGAACAGACATTTCTTTAAAGAAGACATACAAATGGTGAGCAGACACATGACAAAATGCTTTACATCACTTGGCATCAGGGGGATACAAATCAAAATCACAATGAGATACCACCTCACACCAGTGAGAATGGCTAAAATTAACAAGTCAAGAAACAACAAATGTTGGTGAGGATGTGGAGAAAGAGGAACCCTCTTACACTGTTGGTAGAAATGCAAGCTGGTGCAGTCACTCTGGAAAACAGTATGGAAGTTTCTCAAGAAGTTAAAAAAAAAGTGCTACTCTACAACTCAGCAATTGCACTGCTGGGTGTTTACCCCAAAGATACAAATATAGAAATCCAATGAACACCTACACCCCAATGATCATAGCAGCCATATCCACAATAGCCAAACTGTGAAAAAAGCCTGGATGTCCATCAACAGATGAAGGGATAAAGAGGATGTGATATATATACACACACACCCCATATGTATATGTTAATATATATAGTTGTATATATATAATGGAATATTACTCAGCCATCAAAAAGTGAAATCTTGTTATTTGGAATGACAGGTATGGAACTAGCTAAGTGAAATAAGTCAGTCAGAGAAAGAGAAATACCATACGATCTCACTCAGATGTGGAATTTAAGAAACAAAACAGAGGAGCATAAAGGAAGGGAGGGAAAAATAAAATAAGACAAACAAGATATAATCAGAGAGGGAGACAAACCATAAAAGACTCTTAACTCTAGGGAACAAACTGAAGGTTGTTGGAGGGGAGGTTGGAGGGGGTGATGGGGTAATTGGGTGATAGGCATTAAGGAGGCCACATGATGTAATGAGCACTGGGTGTTATATACAACTAACGAATCACTGAATTCTCCCTCTGTAACTAATAATACACTATATGTTAATTAATTGAATTTAAATAAATAAATAAAGTACCAAAGACCTTAAAAGACAGTTCACCAAAGAAGTTATATAGATAGCAAATAACCATGAAAAACTGTTCCATGTGACGTGTCACCAGGGAAATGCAAATTAAAGCAACAATGAAATACCACACCAGACATGTCCAAAATCTGGAATACTGACACCAAATGCTGGCAAAGATGTGGAGCAACAGAAACTCTTCCATTGCTGGTGGAAATGAAAAATGGCACAGTCTCTTTGGAAAACAGTTTGTCAGTTTCTTAACAAAATTAAACATACTCTAACCATACAAAGCAGCGATTGCATTTCTTGGTATTTACCCAAAAGAGTTGAAAATTTATGTCCATGCAAAAACCTGCACATGAATGTTTATAGCAGCTTGATTCATAATTGCCAGAATTTGGAAGCAATCACGACGTCCTTCAGTAGGTGAATGGATAAATAAACTGTGGTACATCCAAAGAGTGGAATGTTATTCAGTACTAAAAATAAAAGCTATCAAGCCATGAAAAGATGTGAAGACATTTTAAATGCATATTACTAAGTGAAAGAAGTCATTCTGAAGAGACCACATACTGTATGACTCTATGTAACTTTTTGGAAAAGGCAAATCTATGGAGATCATAAAAAAGATCCGTGGTTGCCAGGGGTTGGGGGGAGGGAGGAATGAATAGGCAGAACAAAGAGGATATTTAAGGGCACAGAAACTATTCTGTATGTCATTATAATGGTGGATATATGTCATCATACATTTGTCCAAACCTATGAAATGTACAACATAGAATGATTCTTAATGTAAACTGTGGAGTTGGGGTGTAAAGGATGTGTCAGTGGGGGCTCATCACCTGTAACAGATGGCCCACTCAGGTGTTGGTGGTGGAGGAGGATGGGCATGTGTAGCCATAGAAGGGATAAAGGAACTCTGATTCCTACTCCATTTTGCTCAGAACCTAAAACTGCCCTAAAAAAAGGATATTTAAAAGAAAAAAAAAAAAGGTTAATTGCCCAAACCTTGAAAAAAAAATCAATAAGATTTGAAGAACTGACAAACCAAATTTATCTAGTTAACATATATAGAACATCATATGCAACAACCACAAAAAGCATATTCTTCCATCATGCACATAACACATTTACCAAAATAGACTATGTTCTGTCCTTAAAATAAGCCTTGACAGATTCCTAAGGATTTAAGTCACATTCTGATCATTGAAGTATTACATTAGAACTGAATAACAGATAGATGATTAGAGAAATCTATAAATATTTATAAATTAAACAACATGCTTATAAGTAAGCCTAAATTCAGAGAGTAAATCACAAAGGAAATTAGAAAATATTTTGAGCTGGGGGGTGATGGCTCAGTGGGTTAAGCCTCTGACTTCAGCTCAGGTCACTGTCATGATCTCAGGGTCCCGGGATTGAGACCCACATTGAGCTCTGCATTGGGCTCCTTGCTCAGGAGATCTTTTTTTTTTTTTTTTTAAATATTTTATTTTTTTATTTGTTAGAGAGAGAGAGAGAGAGTGAGCACAGGCAGACAGAGAGGCAGGCAGAGGCAGAGGGAGAAGCAGGCTCCCTGCCGAGCAAGGAGCCTGATGTGGGACTCGATCCCAGGACGCTGGGATCATGACCTGAGCCGAAGGCAGCCGCTTAACCAACTGAGCCACCCAGGCGTCCCAGGAGATCTTTTTAATAAATGGATCTGGAGCAATTGCATATGTCTATGGGATATAAACAAACCTCAAACCTTTCTGCACACCATAAAGAAAAATAAGTTTGAAGTGGATAATAGACCTACATTTCAAAGTTAACCAAATTCCTAGAAGAATATAGAAAAGTATCTTTATAAACTTGGCTGAAGATTTCTTAAGAGAACCTAAAGAGAGCAAATAGATAAAAGAAAAAAGAGTTGGACTCCATTAAGAACTACTGTTCATCAAAAGAAACGCAAATCATACCTGAGAAACTTTATTCACAGTACATCCAACAAAGGAATTGTATCCAGATATATAGAGAACTACAAATCAGTGGGAAAGACAAACAACCCAATAAAAAGTGTGCAAAAGAATTGAAAAGGCAGTTTACAAAACATGATATCCAAGTGGCCAATACACATATACAAATTTGTTTGACATTACTGGTCATTAAGGTAATGTAAATTCCATCTACAAGGACACATTTGTATAAAACCATCAAAATGGCTAAAATCAACACCTGACAATATTAATTACTGGCAAGGATATGGAACAAGTAGGACTCTCATATTTAGCTTCTGAGTGTGTTAATCAGCCCAGCCAATTTTAAGAAGTGATAATATGTTGAAAACTAATCCTATACTTATGATCCACCAATCCGATGCCTATGTATATAATCAAGGAAATAGTATAAATGTCCATGAAAAATAATAGGTACAAAAATGTTAATTGTCACTTCTTCATAGAAATTTAAAACTATAAATAGTCCACATGCTCATGAAGAAGAGTATGGATAAATAAGTTATGACATATTTATGCAGTGGGATTCTATACCACAATACAAAAGAATGAACATATAATGGCATGGATGAATCTCCAAAACCTTATGCCAAATAAAAGAAGTCAGACCAAAAAAAGTGAGTATGTTTGACTTCACTGTCGAGTCTGTATGTAGTTCAAAACCAGTAAATTTAATTTATTCCATTGAAGTTAGAATAGGAATGATTTCTGTGGTGGGGAGAAGGCGTTGATTAGGAAGAGGCATGAGGGAACCTCCAGGGGAGTTGGAATCATTCTATACATGCATCTGAGTAGGGGTTACGTAGAGGTATACAAATGTAACAATTATTGAGCCCTACACATAAGGTTTGTATATATTACTATATATATGTATAAAATTATATCATTTCTCGATTTATATTTCTCAATTTATTTATGATAAAAATGAAAATACATATACACATGTATGCAAACATATCCAAATGACATTCAATCATTATTCATCACTATAATGTGGTCGCCACCGTATTTGAAGTCAGAACTCACAAAAATAAATGAACATCCTAGCCTTCCGTTGGGTGGTGGTTGTGAAGATAGTTTTTTTCTTTTTAATTTTTTTTGAAGATAGGTAGTCGAACAGGCAAATCAGAATACCATATCATAAATTCTTTTCAGAGTCATTATCATGTTGCTGTGGAAATATCTAGGATGGCAACAACCAAGTCTTTTGGGGCTCATGGAGAAGACTTCACTCAAGAACTAAGTTTGAGCTTGGAATTTTATTTTATTTCATTATATTTTATTTTTACTTTTTTGAGGTTGGAATTTTAAATGAAAGAGAAATGTTCTGGGGATAGAGAAAAATAGGGTAGGTAAAGTTTGCTATCCCAGATAGGTGGAAAAATATATAAAAAGAGAAGATTCAGGAAAAATAAGTAGGGTTCAAAACTGCTAATGTAATTAATGACATGAATTATAGCCAGATTATCAAGGGCTAAATAATTTGACATTAGTGATTCCTAGGCATGAGTCAGAAAACTGTGCGCATGTCTAAATCATCTTGGAGGCTTCTTTAAAATGCACAATTACTCCGGAGATTCTTACGTATCTTTTTACCTTCCACCCCTCTGCCTCCGCAAACAGTCTTCGTGAGCCACTGCAACCAACAGGTATCAGCGTTTGGGACAGAAAGAAAGAAAAATTGAGAATCACTGTTTTGAGGCTGTGGTAAGCCAAGAAAGGAAAGATAGGCTCTCATCAAAGGCAAAGGCAGAATTTTCAAGCTATTTCTGAGTCTGATTGGTGGTTCCAGACAAAGCCACTCTTCCAATTGGGGAGGATATTATTCTGGTATATTTCTTGTATATTTCAGGTTTCCACCTTCTTACCAAATTGGAGTAGACACTTCCTGAAACACCAGTTCTTAATAAAACAATGTTACCTGAATTATAAATGTATGAGAATCTTTCTCAGAGTGTATATTTTTAATGTTCACCATGTTCCTCTTTGTACCTGACACATGCAACTCTCGAACGGTCCTCTGGTTTTGTGGCAGGGCTTCATGCAATCATAAGGGGGGGTATAAATAGTATTCTACCTGGCTTTTTTACATGTCTTACTTTTTCCCTGCAATTTATGTTATCCTGAGAAGTTGGAGATTCCTCACCTTTCATCTGTGAAAATATTCTGTGTTGTCAGACTGTTTGAGCAGTACTATGACAGGCTTTCATGTTCCATCTTTCCTATCAAAAATCTGCACCATGAATAAATACTGCCCCCAGTAGTTAGTTAAAATAGTATCCTGCCACCTTTCACCCCTTTTGCTAACAAAGTAATCTAAACCTAGCACATTAAGGGAGAGATCAAAGTGATGTTGCTGTTCTATGTACAGTAGGTGCAGCTGGCTCATTTGTGAGTTACCACTCTCTAGGGCAGAGATAAGGCATGCAAACAGTCAGTTGTGGCCTTTCACCCGCAAAATCGAGTTCATAGTAAAATATGTGTGATGCACAAAGGAGATAAATAGGAAGAGAGGTAGAAATCAACATAAAGAGGGAAAAGAGGCAGAAACTCGACAAGTTTAAACATCTTCTAGATATTAAAATGTCACAGTATTTGTAATGAATAATTATGACAGAATTTAAATTTCTTTATGTGCACTACTATGGGGAAGAGGCCGTATTATCTCTGTCCAATGAACACAGGACAGACAGACAAGGCATAATGTCACATCTATTCATATGTTAACCTCTAAAACTACCCCGCCAAGCAACTTCTGAAAACTCTTTTCTAAATTTGAACCTGATTTATCTCCCAAGTTATGAGCTTCATCACCAGAGAGTCTAGTTCAAACATCAAACATTGTTCTTCGAAGGAAGAAAGGAACTCCCCCACTGTCAATGTAATTTTGTCCCCGTGGCTAAGGATCACATTTTTCCATTGTGGAGCACATTTTGCTCTTCCTTTTGTCCTCCTCTCTTTTTATAGAAAAAAATCACATTAATGCCAGCCAGGATGGGGAATGCAGATATCCAGCCACTTCAGTGAAATTCCGTGAGGGAAATGGCAGGTGTGACTAAAGCAGGCAATGTACTTTTCTTGCCATATTCATTTTGAGGATGTCTTCAGGTTTGTGCCACATAGTTGATTTTACAAGCTGTGGAGCATTGCACTATATTTAGCACAATATTGTCTTCCAAGAGCCGGCAAAAGTTTATTTTATTTCTTTATTTATTTTTAATTCTACAGTACCACAGAGATAAAGCCCAGGCATGCCAAAACAGTTTTAAAACAATGTGAACCCTATGAGGACAACCCAGGTCCTAGAGGAAAGATGCTCAGGGATACTTTAAAACATTGGATCTGGGTCTTTCACTTCCTATGTGACATGCTACCAACAAGTTGCCTTCTGATAAAACTTGTGGATAAATCTGTGAGGGGTTTATTTTTGTTTATTTGATGTTTTACTGTCTCTTGTTTCTCCACTAACTCCCTTTTCCAAACAGACTTTTTGATCTCTTGCCTCAGAGCACATCTGCAGAAGGATGAAAAGGTGTGTTCCTTCTCTTTTGAAAATGCCTAAACTTTTGGAAGTGATCACACTAAGTGCCATGGACAGGGAGAGAAAGGGGTGGCTTGCCTTTAAGGATGACCAAAAGGAAGAGGAAGCTATATCCCTCCATCTGAGAAGTCTGAGGTCTCTAGCGTATCAAGAACTTGAAAGTCAACTTGTGCCAACCCTTCATGGGAATAAGACTGCAAAGTATTGGAATTTATTCTGTGAAGAATTTCTGGAAGCCCCTGAACCCTGGGCACAGGGTGACCTTGTGTGCTGAAAATTCAAGTGCTGCTAGATTTGAAGAAACAGGAGCCAAAGTTTCATCCTGTCATGCAGGCTGCTCTACCATTTGCTTCAAACAGACTTTTCTGACCATTCCACTGACTCCCAAACAGAGAATCATCCTTCCAGACAGCCTATGCATTTTTCCCAGAGCATAGTTATTTGCTGCTTAGAGTCTTTCTACTTTGATTCATAACATCTCTCTGGGATATGTCCCACATCTTTCTTCCTAACTGTCTAATCTCACTCACCTTCATGGGACTCTAATCTGAGTTCCTCTTCCTCCAGGAAGTCTTCCCAGAGTACTCTGAATTTCAGTAATCTCCCCTTTCTCTACTGGAATCATGTACGCCTTTGTTTCTCATTTCAAAGTCAGTTGCAGTAGCTCTAATTTTAATGTATTTGTTACTATTTAGCTATTTAAATGGCCTGAACTTATATATGATTTTCCCCAGTTAAATATTAAGTCCTTTGAAGGCAGGGACCATGTCATATCATTCTATATATTACCCACAGAGCTGTGAGAAACATTGTGTGGTAGTCAAGAGCACAGATGCTGAAACCAGACCTCCTGGGATTAAGTTGCTCAACCACTAACTAGTTGCGTGATCTTGAACAAGTTACTTAACTTTTGTGTCTCAGTTTCCTCTTCAGTACACCATAGACACAACAATAGGAACATTTCAATAGATTTCTGAAAATTAGATGTCAATACATTTAAACAGAGCAGTCCCTAACAAATGTTAGCTATAATAGTAATTATTATACTTATTATTATTAAAATTATTCACATTTTCCCTGGAATGCTCTCTTTTATTGCTTTTACTTATATGGGTTCAATTGGAAAATATTTCTTGAGTCTCCATTGAATGCAAAAAATTGTCCTATGCAATATGGAGCTATAAAAACACATGCAAAATATTTCCTCATTTCCTTCTCTCAATGAATTTAAAGTGTGAAGAATACCTATCCTGTAAGAAAAACTTACTCCATCTCTTTGATCAGGTCTTCCTGGAAGCTTCTTCTGAATACGACATATCACATGGCATAGCTTGCCTAACTAGATTGTAAAACATTTGGGGACAGAGCCTGCCTTATTGGTGATTTTATCACTCAGTATCTAACAGAATACTTTTCACATTGTAAGCACTGGGTAAATAGCAACTGATTTAGCCTTATTTGTCATCATTTCTCTAGTGCAAATCGCAGGAAAAGCAAGTAATGGTGTATTAGAAATACCTTATTGTTGGAAGAGGTTGAAATTCCATAGTGTTGACCTTTGCAGTAATTCTAATTAGAAGCTCTAATGAGGGACTCCTGGGTGGCTCACTTGGTTGAGCACTGGACTCTTGATCTGGGCTCGGGTCTTGGTCTCAGGGTTGTGGGTTCAAGCCCTGTACTGGGTTCCACACTAGTGGAACCTACTTAAGAAAAAAAAATGCTCTAATGATTTTAGTGAAGCCAAGGAATTATGAATTCAGTTTTCAAAAGCAACTATATGTGTGAGACATATATATATATCTACATATATATATATTTATATATTCTTGTATCAGTGTGGAAATAGCTAGTTTCTTTCAAGGATATAACATAGGTTCTATGTTTTGAATTTTTCTAGGTATATCTCATAACTTAAGGGCTACTGAAAACTCAAGGCTTTCCTAGAATAGTATCTAAAGTAACAATGCCCCTCAGTACAACACATGTATAATTTTTAATTTTCTTATGAAAAGATAAAAATAACATAATCATGTACAACTTTTAATTTTCCACACTTTAGTCTGAGTGGTCTGTTTCTTCTTTGAGATCTAGGGTTACAATTGTTTTCATAACTTTTAGAATTACAGTTCTGATTTGACTACATGCCTTTTTTATTATTCTACATCTACCATTCAGCATGTAAGAAAGGATTATTAAATATTTGTTGAATGTTGAATGGATAAAAATTTATTCAGTTAATACTCAGAATGTTGAAGAAGAAAAAGATTATTTGACAAAAGTGTTTCTAACATAAAGAGATAAAAATTTCTAGTAATAACTTGATTGAAATTATATATGTTTTAGCTATAAATTGGATAAAATAAAATTGACAATATAAAATTCAAGGTGCAAGTTTATTTTAGGCACATTTCTGTGGAATATAAAAAACAAAGCACATAATAATATTTTCAGAGTATTGCCTATAAGTCGTAACTATAAATCAAAGTAATTATGAACAATAATTTATTAATTTATCTGTGCTACTTCTTCTTCTCTTTTTTTAGATTTTATTTAGTTATTTGACACAGAGAGAGAGAGCACAAGCAGAGGGAGCAGGAGAGGTAGAAGCAGGCTCCCTGCTGAGGGAGCCGGATGTGGGGGTTCAATCCCACAATCCTGGGATCATGACTGGAGCCAAAGGCAGACACTTAACTGACTGAGCCACCCAGGTTCCCCTACCTGTGTTATTTCGATATCCATTCATTTGTATTTGTTTGTTTTTTTTTAAGATTTTATTTATTTATTTGACAGACAGAGATCACAAGCAGGCAGAGAGGCAGGCAGAGAGAGAGGAGGAGAAGCAGGCTCCCCACTGAACAGAGGGCCTGATGCGGGGTTTGATCCCAGGACCCTGAGATCATGACCTGAGCCAAAGGCAGAGGCTTCAACCCACTGAGCCACCCAGGTGCCCCCCACTCATTTGTATTTGTATTTGAATATTTGTATGTTCTTGTCTCTCATTACTCTTTATTTGTATATTTGAGACAAAGAAATAAAATCAGTATAAAGTTAATTAAATATGAATAACTAGAGTATGCTGTGAAAAGTCACTATGTTGTCTGTGTCCCCAGGTCCTAGAACAGTGCCTAGAACATTGGTATATAATAAATAAGTGCACAATAACTATGAGTTGAATTTCTTAAAAAGTTAACTCCTTGGTAAAGAGGTAGACATTCTTTTTTGGATATATTTAAAAGAGAATCTAAGATATATTTAAAAATAAACAATGAAAGAGTTATACAGACTTACTCAATAAAACTAACTAAAAATATAATTTCTTCTCTAATTTTAATTGCTTATGTTCTTTCAATTTTATAAGAAAATTATTTTCTAAACCAAGCTAATATCAAATGTGATCTCCATTTGTGAGGAAACCACACAGTGGAAGCTATCAAAGTAGAGTTAAATTTACATTCTGTCAAATCATTTTGCTTTAAGAGTTCTTAGAAGTCAAGCATGCTGGTTAATTCCCCAAAGAGAACTGAATGCTCCAAAAACAATTTAGAACTTCCACTCATCCCTGCTAAAAGAAAAAAAAAGAGTGCAAGGAGAGTATAGGAAGTGGGATAAGAAAGCAAAAGTTAGAAAAGAATGGCTGTTTAATTAAGGTGACAGTGAGTCTCTGAAATATCTGGGGACTTAAGAAGTCATGGAATAATTCCCTAAAAGATTTTCCTAGTACCCAGCATATAGACACAAGCCAAATCTAGTTGAAGCATGTTAAAAATTGAACAGAAACACACACGTGCACGCACACACATGATCATATACACACACAAATTGAAATAAAGTAAATGAGAATTACTTGGAATTATAATGAGATATAAAAAGTGATCATGAGAACCAGCAATTTTTGTTCTTTAATCTTGTGTTTTAAAACCAGAAAGTATTTCATAATGCTTTATAGCTCAACTGGATGACTTTCTACCATCATTCATAAAATGCATTTCTTCCTTATTTGTATAGTGTTTCATGATTTCTGCACTAAATATTTGTTCTCAGTGATTATTTCATTCTTCAATTTATTATTCATTCATTTATCTGTCACTAAATAAATATTGATGGTGTGTCTATATGAGGAATATTCTTATTGGTCCAGATAGAGCAGAAATAAATGCGTGATTACAGATATACATACAAAGTTCTTGGATCAATGTAATAGACAATACAATGGGAACTGGGGAAAGAGATGGATACGGTAGAAGTTAGTTTTGGAAATGAGAAGCAATTTACTCTCATACAGAAAAAAGTATTGATGCTGATATAAATAATCCAGGAATTGTGAATAGGAGGTTCCTGAAAAGATAGAAAATTAGCCTGGACTAAAGGCTTTAGTGGTCTCTATCAAATTCAACCCTGCAGACATCAGAAAAGAAAGATAGAAGCAGGGACGCCTGGGTGGCTCAGTTGGTTAAGCGGCTGTCTTTGGCTCAGGTCATGATCCCAGCATCCTGGGATCCAGTCCCACATCGGGCTCCTTGCTTGGCAGAGAGCCTGCTTCTCCCTCTGCCTCTGCCTGCCTCTCCGTCTGCCTGTGCTTGCTCTCACTCTCTCTCTCTCTCTGACAAATAAATAAATAAAATCTTTAAGAAAAAAAAAAAAAAGAAAGAAAGATAGAAGCATAGATCTAGGAAACTAACATTCAAAGGAACAAAAAGTCCTGGAACATTGAAGGCCATCTAGGATTGGAGGTGTGTGCTTTACGGTTGACTTGAGTGGGCCACCGAGTGCATAGTTACTTGGTCAAATGTTTTACTAGATGTTTCTGTAAATGTGTTTTTTAATGAGATTAACATTTAAATTTGTAGACTTAGTAAAGCAGATTGCCCTCCCTGAAAGGGGGTGGCTTTATTCAATTGGTTGAAGGCCTGAATTGAGCAAAAAGACTGGCCTTTAACTGAGTAAGAGAAAATTAATCATACCCAATAACCTTCAAACTCATACATTGTCTTTTTCTTTCCTTTGGGCTCAAACTGAAACATCAGCTCTTCCTAGGTTTCCAGCCTGCTGCTCTTTAAATTAGAACTGGACCATCTGTGTCCTGGTTCTCAGGGCATCAGACTAAGACCAGAACTACACCATCAATTCCTCTGGGTCTTCAGCTTGTCAATTTACCTGCAGATCTTAGGATGGGTCAGCATCCATAATCATAACAGCCAATTCCTTATAATAAATCTGTCTTGTATATGTCTCATGCATATATAATATATGTGATATATATGCATGTATATATCATGTATCTGTGTGCATGTAGTGTGTGTACATGTACACACACATCCTATTGGTTCTGTTTCTCTGGAGAATCAGAACTAACTAACACATTGGGTATGTGTGTGTGTGTGTGTGTGTGTGTGTGTGTGTGTGTGATTTGGGGAAGAAGATGTATTATCAGGAAAAACAATACAAAGGTGAGGGGACAACAAAAGCAAAAGTAGAAGTTTAGGATGTTGAATCATTTTTAAGCTTTATTTTTGGCTCTCCCCCATCTGTCCTTAAGAGAACCATTGCTTGCCCCATCACAACCAAGAAGCAGAAAACAACCTCCCAGTGTTGACCAGGTAATATACAGGCTGCCCATAAGCATTAACTTATTCACTCCCAATACTCCATACCCTAATTAAGCTAAGAGACATGAAAGGAGTAAGAGTGCCATTTAATAATCTCAAAAGAAGAAAAAATATATCTACATATAGTAATGGATGTTAACTAGACTTATTTGGTGATCATTTTACAATAAATACAAATATCAAATCATTATGTTGTATACTTGAGTTATTATAAAGTTATATATCAATTATATTTCAATGAAAAACAAAAGAGAGAAAGTTAAAGGAATAAAACAGGAGGACCATCTGTACCCCATAGCAGCATGGCCACAGTTGCCAAACTGTGGGAAGAGCCAAGATGCCCTTCAACAGACAAATGGATAAAGAAGATATGGTCCATATATACAAAGCCTCCCTCAGAAAGGATGAATACCCAACTTTTGTATCAACATGGATGGGCCTGGAAGAGATAATGCTGACTGAAATAAGTCAAGCAGAGAGAATGAATTATAATATGGTTTCACTTACTTGTGGAGCATGAGGAATAACACAGAGGACACTGGGAGAAGGAGAAGAGAAGTGAGTTGGGGGAAATCAGAGGGGGAGATGAACCATGAGAGACTGTGGATTCTGAAAAACAAGCTGAGGGTTTTGGAAGGGAGGGGGTGGGGGGTTGGGTAAGTCTGGTGGTATTAAGGAGGGCATGTATTGCATGGAGCACTGGGTGTGGTGCATAAACAATGAATCTTAGAACACTGAAAAAATAAAATAAAAAAAGAATAAAACATCTACTGAAAAACAATAAGAATTTCAGATGTCCAACCACAATATGAAGTATAAGCCATAGCAAACAGCTAAAAAAATCCAGTATATATATATATGAGCTTCTGAAAAAGAACTAATATCAAAAACAATATGTTTTAAAGTGTGAAATTAAAATAAGACTTGAAACTAGCTATACAAAAGGCATAATGCTCAAGTACAAAAATATTAACACTAAAAAGCCAAAACAAGTCATATTTTTATACGTGCTGGCCTTTAAAGAAACAAAAAGTTACATAATTAGGAAAAAACACCAAGTCACTTATAAGGGAAATAAAATAAGACTGTCATTAAACTTACAATAGTAAATGTTTTAGGCCCCAAAACTATGGATGAACATATTTAAGATATTCAAGAAAATTTAAAAAGGTTAGCCGAAGACTTTATACCCAGCCAAAGTGACCATCAAATAGAAAGGCACAGGCAAATTGTTATAAGCTATCAAGAGTTCAAGAAATGTTTTTCTATGAGCTCTCCTCAAGGACTGTATTAAGGAACAAGTTATATATATAAATATATATTTATATATATATAAACAAGTTATATATATATGTAAACAAGTTATATATAAACAAGTATATATATACACACATATTTGTTTATATATACATTATTAATATGTGTATATATTATATATACATATTAATATATATTACACACACATATTAATAATGTATATATAAACGTGTGTATATATACATAAAATATTATATGCATATATATAATGTGTATGTAATAGACAATGTATATACATATGTGTGTGTGTATGTTTAAATGCATGTTAATTTAAATAAAAATATATGCTTAAATCTTTATATGGGAATTATTATTGTATGTTAATAGCTGTATCTTATGACTACATAGGTAAAAGACAATTAGTATAAAAATGGTGGAGGATAGAGGCAAGTGTCAAATGATAGGAGACTGGAAATGAAAGGAAAAGGAAGCAATTCTTTATTTCAGTTTTGCTTATAGCAGGTAACTAAGAGTAACCAAAAAGAAGAAAAAAGGGAAAAGAGAAAAAAAGGAATTATAATTATTATCTAAGGCACTAATATAAAGATAATCATTAAAACAAAAAGTAAAAACTTTCTCAAATATCAACAGATAAACAAACATGAAAATAGATACTAAATATAATAATCTATATAATGAAAGTAAATTTATATAAAACATATACATGTAAATATACACTTACACATTAAATGACAGAACTGTAGTCATTTATTACAATTAACAATAAATATAAAAGTGCTTAACCTACATATTATCAGGAATACATTTTAGAGTTAATAGTGAAACAAATCCAAGATTATTCAAGTTATGCTAGGCAAAAATGAATAAAAAAGAAAGCAAAGAATATAATATATGTATCTGACAAGGTAAGATACAGCACAAAAATAGTCAATAAAATCAAGAAAGAGCACTCTATTTTGCTAAGAACCACAATTCACAAATGAAGATGTAACAGTTATTAATATTTATGCATCTAATAACACAGCAATAATTTTCATAAGCTGGAAACTCTAGGAGCTGCAAGGAGAAATAGAACACATGGATAATACAAAAATTAACATCGCTGTCCCAATTCAAGACAGGTAAAATGGGCAAAAATTTAGTATGGATATAGATGACTTAACATAATCAATAAAGTGAATCTCATAGATATTCATTAAACTCTATACCCCCATAATAAAGAATATATCTTTCTTTTTCCATGTGAACATAACAATTGCATTAGTTAATCATCTCCCAAGTTGTAAAATAAAATATGAATACTTATCAAAGAATATAAGTGGCACAAAACATGAACTCTGAACAATAATTCAATTAAATGAGAAACTAACAAAATTAAGTAAAAATCAAAAAGCCCTGGTATATCCAGGAAATTTAAAACATACTAACAAACAACTTTCAGATAAAGTGGGAAACAAAATATAAAGTTGTAAGACATCTTAAAAATAATGACAATGAAACAAAACATTTTAAAGGATTTATTTATTTATTTATTTGAGAGAGAGTGCATGGGGGAGAGGGGCAGAGGGAGAGAGTATTAAGCAGATCGCACACTGAGCACAGAGCATGATACGGGGCTCAGTGTCACAACCCTGAGATCTTGACCTGAGCCAAAACCAAGAATCTAATGCTTAACAAACTATGCCACCCAGGTGCCCCCAAAACAATACATTTCTAATCTATAAGCTCACGTTAAAACCCTTATCAAAGGACAATGTGTAGCATTAAGCATCTCTATACATAAAGATAAGTGAGTTGATAACTAAAAAAATTAGAACAAAAGAACAACGTGAGAAAACCAAATAAAAGAACTAATAAAGGGACGCCTGGGTGGCTCAGTTGGTTAAGCGGCTGCCTTCGGCTCAGGTCATGATCCCAGCGTCCTGGGATCGAGTCCCACATTGGGCTCCTTGCTCGGCGGGGAGCCTGCTTCTCTCTCTGCCTCTGCCTGCCTCTCTGTCTGTGCTCACTCTCTCTGATAAATAAATAAAATCTTTAAAAAAAAAAAAAAGAACTAATAAAGATAAAGGCAGAAAATGTCAAGATGGAAAACATAAAATGAAAAAAAAATGTAAGTCAAAGTTACTCCTTAAAAATATCAACCAGGGACACCTGGGTGGTTCAGTTGGTTAAGCAGCTGCCTTTGGCTCAGGTCATGATCCCAGCGTCCTGGGATCGAGTCCCACATCCAGCTCCTTGCTCGGCAGAGAGCCTGCTTCTCCCTCTGCCTCTGCCTGCCACTCTGTCTGCCTGTGCTCGCTCTCTCTCTCTCTAACAAATAAATAAATAAAAATCTTAAAAAAAAAATCAACCAATTAGAAAATCATTGCCTAACCTAATCACAATAAGATCAAGAAAGTACAAATACACAAAACTTTTAAAAAATAATGTTGAAGGTTTAAATATAAGATATTGAGGACTAGATGAAATGAGCACTTCTTAGAAAAACACAACTCACCACAATCATTTCTAGTAGAGACACCAATGATAAACCAATTACAATAGAAAAAATAAAGAAACAAGTATTGAGCCCCTTCCACAATAAAGTCAACCCAGGTGGCTTTAAATGGAATTACTCTCAACTTTAAAATGTCTTAATATTGTACTGTTCCAGAGTAGGAAGCAGGAAAATTTCCAATTCATTTCATAAAGGAAGTATAATAGTATTTCAAAGTCTGGATGCTTATAGCAAAGATAAAAGAAAAGAAAGACAAATTGCACTTATGAATAGTGAAAACAAAATCTTAAATAAAATACTAGCAAAGAGAATTCAAAATATATATATATATATTTAAAGATTTTATTTATTTATTTGACAGAGAGAGATCACAAATAGGCAGAGAAGCAGGCAGAGAGAGAGAGGAAGGGAAGCAGACTCCCTGCTGGGCAGAGAGCCTGATGCAGGACTCGATCCTAGGGCCTTGGGATCATGACCTGAGACAAAGGCAGAGGCTTAACCCACTGAGCCACCAAGGTGCCCCTCAAGAATATATTCTTAAAAATAGTACCAGTTGGGTGACATCAGCAAGATGGCAGAACAGGAGTTTTCTACTGTCATCCCCTGACAGAATATCTATTTGACAACCACCCAAAGACAGAATACTTTTTTGAGAGTTGGGAAGTGAAGCAGAGACATTCTGGAACATCAGTAGAACAAGAGAACCCAAAAATAAATGTACTGAAGAAGGTGAGAACCGTTTTACTTTATCCATGTCACTTGTCTCTCAAAGCAGCAGAGTTCAGTTCCAAGAGAGATTCCCCTCAGCCAGTGATTTCTCCCACATAGGAAAGTGTGAACACAGTGAGGGAGAGCCTAGTTTTTCCAGCCAGTCGGGATGCTGCCCATGAAGCCCCACTGCTTTCCCACCCTACCTGAAATGCTGAGGTGATTCGCATGGGTGAAATGCTGAGTGATTGAGAGAGCCTGGGAGAAGGGAACATATATTCTGGGAGCAGAAGCCTTGGTTCTAAGCAACCAGGGCTCAGAGTTCACCAAAGGGCCGTAGAGCCTACTAACTACTTTGTGGATTCCATCAGGAAATCCTCCCACAGCTGCATGGGACATCTGGCCCATGGACAACCTCAGTGCTCTACATGCCTCATTGTGGCATATCCCAATGTGGCAGTTTCCCCTTGTTTCCCCACAAAAGACAAGTGTGTTCCTTTGCAGCTGGCTCATGAGCATATGTAGGAAGCCAGCCCAA